>KE507535.1:13651-30877 GCA_000441515.1 Elaeis oleifera
TTCTTTTCTCCAATTCTTGTCTCTCTATTCGGTTCTTGAATCAAGATTTTTGGTTTCAATAGGACGTTTCAAGTTTTAAGCAATCTGTTGTGAGAATGTTGATTTTAAATTTTTAAAAAAAAATTATGATACTGTATTTGAAAACAACCCTTTCTTTTCTTGAGAAGGCTTAGAACTATTCGTCTCAAAATAGAGTTTTGGGACCTTCGAGAGTTCTAAGATGATAACAAGTCATTTCTATCTAGTCCATGTTTAGATATCTCTTCTATTGCAGTTCTATTTGATTCTTTAATCAATTCCAGATCTGATTGTTGTTCTTTTGTGCTTTTTATTTTTCAGATTCAGGTTTTCATTGTTTGTTTTTCTTAATAATAACTGATGTGTGTGGTTAATTTTATGTGATAAGTGAGAGATGGCATGCCTACTTTTCCATGTTTTAATACTGTATCCATATCAGATATTTGCAAACAGCATAGCCTCATAATCATCAATTGCCGCACCATTTAAGCATCACCATTATGTTATTAGATTTAGATAGCATCGGGGATTTTCTTTATATTGTTCTGTTATTTGCGGTTGTTTCCAAGATCTGACTTTATGAATATATATGTGCATGTATGTAAAGAGACTGTTGTAATGCTTTTATTGGTCATTTTTACAATTATTTGATGCACTTAATGGACCATTTTTACATTAAATTCTTCACCTTTTCTCTCTTGATGCATTAATTGCACAGCCAAAATAACTCATGCATATATAGTTATATAGGGAAAGTATTGGAGGTAAGATTGCAATTTTCTGGTAGGAACAACTTTCAAAGTTGGTTGGTGGGTGCATTACAAGTCCATTTTACATACGTAGTTATGCATAAAAGTGTATGTGTGCATATATTTAAGTTAATACCTATGTGTATATGTCTATATCTGTTATGTGTGTGTAATTTGGACCTCTGAATTATAGATGGATTCTAGCCTACATTCTGAAGTGCATTTTGGTGCATATGAGATATTACTAATTGTGGTCTATACTTTTTCTAAAGATGATTCCCATGTCTAGATACTTTTCTACTTAACCAGTTCTCTTCATCAATTTCTTGTTCAAAATTTAAATTTATCTTCTTTTAATTGGTTCATCAAGGAAATGGATTAGGTCTCTTGATGGTAAATAAGTGCATCTTCGAGTGTATCTCTTGTTCTTCATGAACCTTTAGGTGTATCTTTCTTCCCCTTCTCTGAGGGAACCTTTAAGTATATCTTAATTGCAGGCTTGTAAGATGCATGAGTAGTTTAAGAATTTGACTCTTTTAATACCTTTTTCTTTGTTCATGTATCATCAAAATCACAAACTTTAGGTCAATTTTCAATAACTGTGTTTCAGAAGATTAAAAGAAAAAATTCAGCTGAATTTGTTAAGATCTGATGAAGGCTAACCAAAAAAAAGAAAAAAAATCATCATTGAATTAGCTACAAGAGATTTTGCAAAAAAGAAAAAAAAAGTAACAAGAGAAATTTGAAGTCAGAGAGAAATGGATCTTGATATTCTACAGTTGGCCTTGAAATTTGGATTGCATTTTCCTGAATTCTTCTCTAAAAAAAGGGACATCATGCAGTTGGTTTTGTCCTTTTGCATGTTCAATAAATATTTGATGGATATTTGTGTTAGGGCATTGTTCAATAACTGGACGATGGAAGATTAAAAAATTCAACTGAATTTCTTAAGATCTGGTGAAGCTTAAGGTTCCTCCAAAAAAAGAAAAAAAAGGTGCCGAACGAGGTGTAGAAATTTGAAGTAATAGAGAAATGGATCTAATTAACATTATGTAGTCGGCCTTCAAATTTGGATTGTGCTTTGCCCAATTATTCTCTAACAAAAGGACATTGTGTTGTTCGTTTTGTGCTCTTGCGGGTCCGATAAATGTTCTTCTCTAAAAGTAAAACAACATTGACGTGGAATTTGTTTGCACATACATATCTTGATATTCCTTCTAACTAATTGTGTGCTTAGATAGGTTGCATGAAAGGGAGAGCTCATTCTACAAGATATTATAGTCTCAATACCTATTATATTAGCTTCCACTGAAGGCTTTTTAAAGGTATTAGAGTTACTTTTTGATATGTTGCTTCCTACAGAGTTTGTTTTTCACTATCTTTTCAATATATATTTCTTCTAGAATCTCATCTTCCTTCTTTCTAAGAGGATATTAGATCAAGGGGGTGACAGTTTAAGGTTTGAACCCTGCTGAGCCATAATAAAAAGAGTTTGTGGGCATAACTTAAGCGTCACAAACTTTTTGAGGAATTGTAAGTTCTGTCGGAAGACACCCATTTTCATTTTCTTGGGGGTCTTGTCAAATTGGTTTTCAGAGGGGAGGTTGTCTTGCCATTTATGTGTGGAAGGAATAAGATACCTTCATTTCATGTTTGTTGGCTCTTACTACATGGTCAATATTTTCTGACTTTCTATATATAGTTGCTTGGGCAACTGTGAGTCCTCTTTCTTGCTCGTAAAAGAAAGTAGTGGGCTCTTTTTCTTTGCAGTCTGGTGGTTGTGATAATAGTAGGCGTGCAATCATTTGGATTTTGCAAGCAAGTTCTGAAGAATTAATTCAACACATCATGAAATTTGTTATCCGGATGGCAGCTTGCTTTTAGAATTATAGAAAATCGTCTCTTTGTTTGTTTAGTATACTAGTATAGGTATACACCTGAGTTATATCTTTCCTGTATTCAACCCCCCATCCCTTATTTTTATAGACGTGGATAAACTCATTACATCACTTACAGAAACTATCCATATCAAAAACAGAAAAAGAAAATTCCTAAAAAAATCATGTTGTATTTGCACAGTAATGGCTGCACAAGCTCATCAATTAGATAAACTGAAAAATCTTCAGCTTTAGATAATCTCACCATTAAAACAGCACCTTGTGATCATGTCACCAAGATGAAGAAAATCTAAATCAATATTTGAGAAAAGAAGAAACCTAAATCATTAATTGAACATAAACTATAACCAAGAGATTACCTTCTCGCATTATTCTGCATGACGTACTATTTTCCATCTGCATATATCCTTATCCTAGGAGTTGGTTCCATCGTAATCAGGTTTAATCTTTTACTGCTTCTACAAAATTCTTTTAGATCTACTACTTGAACTTCTAACAATCTCTCTTATTCATTATTTTCAAGAGCACAGGTAGAGTTAGAAACTCAGCAATTGCGGCAATGGAAAGGGATCTCCAACTTACACTCACGAACAACGATCAGCTTCCCCTGGGGATCTTAACGTACCGCCTGTTATTACCAGCGGACAGAATGAAATTGGTGATGATAATGCGGACTCCATAGCTAACAATACAGTGCAGACTAGTTCGAGTATTACCGGAACTAGAGCCAGTACTTTGAAGCCCATCGTAGCAATCAGGATGGAACATCATCTGGCACTCATACTGAGCCGTATATGTCACTACTCGTCGCTTCGGATGGACGAAACGTCGATGACATTCCTGTGAACACTATACATGACATGGTCCCTCGATCTCAAATTAGCTACCCTCATGGGACTGTAGCTCGCTCCATCTCCTGTTTGGGCCAAGCACGCAGCTTTTCTCTGCCAACAACCCATGAACATTCTCTGAGAGGATATATGCAGCCACAGCCTACTAATATCATGGGGAGTGTGATGTCGCCGACTAATATGCAGAACCAATATGTAGGTGGTCGTGTGCCTCCAAGACATTGGGGTGGTTTCCAGAGAAGAATACTTCAATCACCTACAGAAAATACGGGTAGAGCTTTGCTGCCGCATTCTCTTGGCATCACAATGTCTGGTAATAATTATGTGCCTGGTAGGACTTGGCTTAATCGCTCTCCTTCGCCACCTCTTGTGAGAAACTATTCCGTCATGGGCAATAATGTGCCGATAGGATTCACGAGCAACACCAATTCCAGACAGAATGCATTTCAGCTGGCCGCTTCGCTTAATGATCCCCGCTGGAGAGACCATAGAGCCATGGCCAGTTTAAACCAGTCTTGTAGCTATCAAAATCAGTTCACTGGTGGAGAATTTCTGAGAGCTAGTCCTGGAAATAATACAGCGCCAAGGACTTGGTTCATGTGGGTGGCCACAATTATCAAACCATGGTCCCTTGGCCGGATGCAAGATTTTGGGAACTGGGTTAGCAGGAAGTGGGAGGCGAGGATCTCAAGCACTTACTTGTAATCCCAGAGTTGATAATATGCACTCTGATATGATCATGTTGAACAACGGTGGACAATCCAGTGAGCAAAGTGCAATGCATGACTTAAATAGTATTATGGATGGTGCAGTCAAGGGAGCTTATGAATTTGATTACTGGACAACACATGGGCGTCCACCTTTGCCGACACAAGCTCGTTCTTCTGTGCCACCCCTACCTTCCGGCAGCTCGTTAGCACCTCAGTCACAAGGAGAAAGTACTGAACTGGTTGTTTCAATGGCCAATGATCCTTTGCCTGCGCCAGTATCATCACCCAGTTTGCAAAACCCAATTTCTGACAAGCAGGCTGGAAAGGCGATTGTTTCTCCGTCTAATGAGGCTCCAGGGAGTCCCAGCTTTCAAAATCAATCTGGTACGTTTTGGATGCGCACCCTTTCTGTTTCACTGTAGCATGTTTCGTAAATCAGATATCTTGCTTTTAGATTATATTTATTCTGGCCTGCCTCTTTTCCTATTCCAAATTTTCTCTGACTTGCTTTTGAATTGGATTGTCTTGAAAATATTTGGAATGATTATGTAAGGATATTTCTCCTCAATATTGAATCTTCTGACCTCATGAAGTATTAGATAATTTAGTCCCTGGAATAGCATGATGTTGATGTCATAATCATAGACAAAAGCAGTCTGTTTCCTCAAACAACGGAAAACCAGTTCAGAAATTACTCTTTCATATTTCTGAGAAATAAACCAGAATGTTCTGGTCTTCAGGATTTATTTTTATTACTTTTATTTTTTATTTTTTAAAGGAAAATTAGACACGAAGTGCCTAACCAAATTCACTGAGATAATGAAGCAAAATCCACAAGAAAAGTAGAAAGAAAAGAATAGGAATAGAAGTACAGCACTGTTACACCTTCCTCCATTCCAAAGACATGCTACGTAGATACAAGATTTAGTATTCTGAACAAGCCTTCTATCTCCTTTTGATTTCGTTGGTGGATATTTTGTAACTTCAATCAACCTCTGACTGACTTGACTGTTTTCTTTCCTACTAAACATTCTTGCAGTTTGATACAATAAACTGCTCAAATCACCCTCGCCCACCATATGTCTCAACCTTTCCTCCACTTTCTTCTGATTTATGGTTTTTGCCGATTATTGGACCTCAAGATATTTAGAAAGGATGCTTTATCATCCTCAGTCAGTCTTACTGTTGAAAATTAATCAGTTATATAATCACTACTCAACCAACTAAAGTCAAATTAGCCTTAATCCAAAACAAGTTGAGGTTGGCTCAGAAATCCCTTTCCTCTATTCCGCTCTGTTAAAGGCCACAATTTCTGAAAACATAGAAATATCAAATTCTTCCTTGTTGCTTCATCCCATTTGATTTTTTGATCTACTTCTCTCTTGAATTCTATATATCCCAAACCACTTCTTCATGTTGGTGCATCCCTTGGCCTACTTCGTATATGCCCAAACCATCTAAATCTTCATTCTATCAATTTGTCCTCAGTTGATTCTTCTTCTACCATTTTAAAGATGATTTAGTTTCTTATTATTCTTTTCTGTATTATCATACATCTATCCCAATATTTTCATTTTGGCCACACTCATCTTATGCACATATTATTCTCTCACTACTCCAACATTCTATGTCATCAAGCGTTTGTTAGTTGCATAGCTATTCAACTTGGTGGTATCCTATGATCCTATAATATCTTAGTTGCATATCTCTATTTTATCCAATCTTTTTTAATATATTAGATAACATTCTCTTCAATTTCCACTTTCTTATGACCAACCAATTCTAAATACCGAAAATAATCACTTCTTTGAACTTTATGATCCTCAATTTTCACTCCATCTTTATCTTTAATTCTAATGTTACTAAAACTTTGTTCCATGTATTTATTTTAGTCCTACTTAACTTAAAATCCTTAGCTTTTAATTCACCCTCGATAATTCCAACTTACAATTAACCCTGACTTTAGTTTCATGCACTAATACTATTTCACCTCCAAATAACATGTATTAAGGAATATTGTCCTAAATATATATTGTAAGCTTATCTATTGTGGTTGGAAACTAACTAGTATTACCACTATAATAGTTCTCCCATTAGTAATTGCTCATATGCATGTCTATAATCACATTAACATATCTAAAAGAAACTTATTCTTTTTCAACATGCATCATAAAACTTCTCTAAAAATATTATCGTATTTTTTAAATAATAAATACTATAAAAAGATCTTACCACTTTTCCCTATGCATCTTCATTAGCCAATAGAGTTCATCGATTTTCTGATATAAAATCAAATTGATTCTCTAATATTTTTTTCGTCACATCTCAAGATGTACTCAGTCACCCTCTTTTAGATTTTCATAATATGACTCATAAGTTTAATATTATGATAAGCAGAATAATTTTGAAAATCACTTTTACTTTATAAATTGGTACTATAGTACTTTTCCTCCACTCATAAAGAAACTTCTTGTTTTAAAATCTTATTAAATAAATTAATCAACCAAGTTACTCCATATTATCTAAACACTTCTAAATCTTAATAGGGTTTCTATCATATCCAACAACTTAATTTGTGACAACCTAGGGCCTTATACAAAAGAATAGATGAAAGGTATTATTTGAGTTCCTTAATCTTACATATGCATCCAAGATCTTTTTAATAAATAACTGACGTAGAACTAAATATATACCTACATAAATTCTCACATACTCCAATCATAAATATCATAATCAACTTGTGGCCAACCCTAATGGGCTCTTGCTGTAGTGTCTTCTGATTCACATGGGCTATGTACGTGGTATGTTTTCATACTATTTATAACAATCTATGACTTGAACTAAAGGGCTAACCAGAAGATACTTTTTAAGTTGCTTAGTTTTATGGAAATACTCAAGATTTTCTTCATGAGTAATCGATGTGAAACTAAACACATGCCTACATAGATCCTCACATGTATTCTTTTTTTATTTTCATCTTTTTTCATCACTTTTTGTTCCTCAAATGCTCTAATTCTATATGTATACTTACCATTTCTATTCTCAATGGAACTAGTAAGACATCCTAATTATTTATATGACTTTTACTAAATGGCTTCCTGAAATAATTTCTCCATCTTTTTCTAATCTTGTCCTTCCTCACCAAAACTTTTTGATTTCCTTTCTGTGACCCTATTTTGCTTCAGCTATATTGGCGGGAGAGCTAATAATCGGTTCCATAAATGGTTGCAGATTGAGGGAAAGCTGATGAGACATATTGTCCCCCTGAATTTGAGGACAAAATTAGAATCAACCTGAGTCAAATCTCTAGTTTTCTCTTTCTTAGTCTTACAACCTTATAAATATCTTTCTTCTTATCTTTAATTTTTAACTTGAGATATAATTCTTTGTACGCTTTGAATCTAGTCTCTTATACCATCTTCTTAGTTTTTTCTCAGCCACCTTATAGCTTTTATATACTAGTCTATTCCTACAGTTAGCTTTTAAATTGCTACTCCATTTTTATTCTTATCTTTCCTAGTATACCAAAGTTTGTAACATATCCTATCAACTTCCTTTGCTTTTTCTCCAATTCGTCCCTTGCAAGGAAGCTATGTTAGCTCTCCTCCTAAATTATTATATTTATTAATTCCATCAATTTCCTTATTGATGATCCTTGCTTCTTACTACATCTGGATGCCAATGTGTTGCATCAATTCTAAGGAATGTCCTAGTCAATCCTTGCTCACTTTTTAGTACACTAGAGATCCAATGCAGGGTGCTAAGGTGTTGCTAGTATGGAAACCTTATGATTTTCTTATACTAATTCATGTTCATAGGATGTGATTATATTTTTATGCTGACCTTCAACTACCACAACCGTCCTCCTATATTTTGGCCTAGGATCAGCTATGTAGAAAATAAGTGGAGTTAACTAGTTAAATATTATCACTAGCTTGCAAAATTTTCTTGCTGATCATCAATCTGTTGGATCATGGCTTCCTAGTTCCTTTTAGGATTATGCCTGTATCTACATAAATGTGACTTAGGAGAAATAAAATACATTTAGAACCATGTTATCTTTTACAGTCGATACACCACCCTTTATCATGCAATACTTATATTTAATCATGTAAGCTTGTTTTCTCACCTCATACTATAAGAATGAGGAGGAAGATTTTAGCTTGCATGCTCTAAAATGTTTTGTTTACAACAACCTATAATTTGTATGGGAGTTCATTATAACTTGATGGTCTTTTGGTATCTATACTGATTGAAAACAGTTATAGACCCATACTCTACTAATGGTCCACCATGCCAACACATATCTTTTGTCCAGAATATGCCGAAACATTTCCAAATTCATTTACAAACTTTTCTAGTTCTCAAAGTATCCATAGTTCATCCTAAAGTTGCTCTCTTTCACATTTATTGTTCAATTAATTCATAAGGTTTACCTTTAGAATTTATTAAGAAAGAGTCAGTCCCAAATTAAGTCCCAATTTTGTGGGTCTAGTACAGATCTTACAATTAGACTAGACCTAATTGACCAAAGCACTCTGCCTTGACTTAGGAAGATTCAAAAAAATTAGGCCTAACCTTCTAAAACTTGAATCTGATTTAGACTTGACTAAAATGAGATTTCACTCAACTCAGAATTGCCAATCTTAGATTTGAAGATAGTTTGAGCTGAATTTGGGTTAAGCTGGAACTAGATCTATATCATGCACCGTGACACTAGTGTGAGTAGGAACATGATAGATGGCCACTCATCTGACACCTAGGATATGCAACGCCAACCTGAAATATTAATATTTTTTCTGAATGTTTCTTATAAAATTAGTCTAAGCGAAACAAAGGCACTTAGAAAATTTCTTAAAATAATAAAATTCATAATACAAAATTGAACATTTATTTTAGAATCGATCAATGTCAACCACATAACATTTTATCTAAATAATTCCTAGGTCCTATTCTCCCATTCTTAGTTCTAGGAGCCCTTTTGAGTTACTCATTAGCATTTGAAAAGAATCAAAAGAATAAAAAGCTAAAAGCCTAGTAAGTACCTCTATATTGCTAGTTGGATCAAGCATATATCAGATTAAATAAAATGATGTTCAAAAAATACCAAATATCATAATAATTGCAATAGAAAGTAATCTAGAAAATGTTAGGAAGAAAATTTGCAACCAGCTAATAGATCTTTAACAATTTAGAAATCTCACATTTCAAAATGCAAGAATAAAAACTAACTCATGAAAAAATATTTTTATAAAATTTAAATAAATATAAATATAAATTTTGTCCTCTCTCATTCTTTATGACTATCGGCCATGGTAGGGTCCAAAAAAGACCAGCCTCTGAATATAATAACATGTTGTAAAACTATGTATGCTAACTTTCATCCTAACTGGTTGAGTCTTAAAGAAAACATGCTCTGAATCATAAAAAAATATGCTTGCAATGCTAGGTCTAAAAGAAACTAGTTCCCAAATACAAATATATCATCGATCATCACGTGCTAATGATTGTCCCACCAATCGAAAGAAACTAGATCTGGAACTCAAATGATCATAGTCAGATTAGAGAGCAAATACCGTATCCATTCCAGACCAATTATTCTCCATCATATGGTGAAACTATTGACTTCAAAAATTCTATGCATTTTCACACAAGGTTTGATATCTCTTTCAAATAATTTCAATATGTTATTTAAATAATCATGTGGATGATCATTCTCAAGGAAACATTAGATGATGTATCAATCAAACAATTTTCTTGAAGCTATATTTTCATCATTGGACATCACAATTGATCCATATTTTAAAATTTATTTATTTTTCATGCATAGTAGATAATTTTTGTTTGAACAATGATATAATGAATACAACTACAAAACAAACATATGCAGGTCAAGATATCACATGTAAAATAAATTTGACAAATAAAATATAAATACATCTATAAAATTTTAGAGTGTAAAGATACTTACCAATCAAGTTATGAAGCACATTAATTTCTCTAACAAAGCAAAACATAACCAAAACAAAATATATCAAAGATTAAATCCCTATAAAGATACAAAGCAACCACAAGTATTACTTTAAATTTGAGGCATATGTATGAAACATCCCTTGGTTTGTGAGGCTCACTCGAGGTTCTAAAACTCAGAAGTCTTCCAGATAAGAAGTTGATTGATCATAAGCCAAGATCTAGGTGCACTCCCTAAACCTAATCTTGCCCCCACTTGTGTATATCATGTATTCCTTGATCCAAAAATAGAAGGAAAAAGGATGCAATTATCTAATTCTGAGGCCTATCATGTTCCATGCTCCCATTAATCTATGAGAGTGGTAATGCCAAGATTAGAGAGAGAGAGGTAGAAAGAGATAGGAAGAGATAGAGAGAGGGGAGAGAGATAGAGATCTAGATAGAGAGGGACCTTAAGCCTTGACTCAAAAATCGATCAAGGCTCAGGTGATCGTGTGTGTGCTAGTGAGGAGGTAGTGTACCAAGAGAGAAGAAGAAGAAGGACCAAAATAGAGGCTTCTATCCTAAAAGATAAGCTAGCTCAGTGCAAGGTTGACCTACGATTCACCTAAACCTGGTGATCGAGTTCCAGCATTTTCCACAAAGGCCCAATGGCCAGCGAAATAATAAGTAAGAGAGAGAGAGATGATTCTCTTTATTTTGAAAGAGAGAGAAGTTATCATAAAAAGGAACAGAGATAGCCCTTATGTTATCTCTGGTGAGGCATATAGGGCCACAACTTGGCAAGGAGAGAATAGTAACATAGCGAGGAATTTCAAGAGAGGAACTATCATGATGGTTGAGTTGGAGGTAGAGAAAATTCTCTTTAGTTGATGAAAGTTCAAAACAAGGTTAGGGCAAAGAAAAAGATAGGGAGGTTATGATTCCATGCATACTTCTCCCATGCTAACCTGTCTCAATCCACTAAAGATGTACAAGCAGCCAATGGAGGAAGGCCGCCCCTATCTTAAGAAGCTAAAAAGAAAAACCAGCCCAGAGGGGCTAGCTGGCAAGAAAGAAGGAGGTAGTGTCACGACCTCCTTGCTGGTAGGGCAAAAATGGAATCCCAACTGGGTTTGAAAGAGGTTGCATGATCTTCAAACCCTCTCTCAGTTCATAGCCATGGATGGAATATCAGTGGTAGATAAGGAAGGAAAGCTGGCGAGGAAGTTGTCTTCCTCTTTTAATGATCATTACAAAACAAAGGCAATCCAATTGTAAGTGTAGGTGTGGTAGAGTTGGAAACTACACCGTCAGGTTATGTTTGATTTGTTTGCATGGGAATCAATTTTTCATTTGCCCATTCCTATATAAGACAAGCATATGGAAATATAATAATGAAGAGTATCATATTCTTATAAATTATGGGGTGTAATGATGGTCAAGGGGCTTTGATATCATTTTCTTAATGCCAAATATATATGTGAATCATAAAATTATATTCATCATTATATTATTATAAATTACTATAATACAATTAAAACTATATCTTTTGAAAATTTAATTTTTTATTACTTTTGTTCATTTAATATGAGGTGAATGTGATAAGGTCTTAATATCCTATATTTCTTATAAAAATCTAAGCTCTGCCCCTATCCATCTCATCTCGTTATCCTCTACCCTTTTTCTCCTTGGTTCTTTCTCATCTTCCTTTTCCTAATAATTCTTGTGTCTTCTTTTATGAATAAAATTATTAGCCTTACCTACCCTTTCTCTCTATCAAAAATATTGAAAGAATTGAAGAGAGAAATATGCCATGAAAGATGTCATTTGGCTAAAGATTTTTGGACTTACTGAAGAATAGATATCAAAACTGCTCATTCTTAATGATTCCTAGAAATAGACATTTCATTCATAATTCTTATTCCTAACCAACAAATAGAGCCCAAATTGGAAGGAATATAGGCTAAAGCATGATGGCCATGTGAATCCCTTTAATAGTACTTATAGGTATGCTTTATACAAGGCTGAAAGTAGAGAGCACTTCATTGCCGGGCTGGTTAGTGCAACTTAGCTGAAGACTTAGATTATTCTCCACGTCCTACCAATAATTTTGCTAGTTGTGTTAAACCTCCCACCAAGTTTGGGCTATGTCTTTTAAGAGCCATTCAATTATCTCCACCCTTATCTGATAGCCTTCTTCTTGCTCACTTACATCCCATCCTCCAATCACTTCCAAAAGCATTTAACACTTGTAATGATTCACACTAACCTATACGACATACATTATTACTATCTTTATATGTACACACACACACCTAGGGGAAGCATCTTACTTCCATCTATTTAATTCAAAAAAAAGTACCTGTCAGCATATAGTACATCTCTTGGCACTGGCATATAAAAATCATATGTTGCAGTATGATATTGATAGATGGAGTAGCACCCATAATTTGGTACAGTACAGTATGATCTTTATGCATCAATACTATTGATGGCAATTAAATTGAAGAATATTAACTTGTTTGCACTAAAACATCATTTTATCAACATAAGTAGTTTGGGCTAAGATCCTTCATTCTTTTGATGTGTACAGGGATCTAACTTGCCAAGAAGATGAAAGAAATGAATGTCACTAGATACCTTCATAAGTGAAATGCTAATGTTTAGGGATTAAGACATGGATGGCACTCCAAGATTGCATGTAAAATGATTATACTTGTTATTTGTAGGTTGTTGGTTTATAATGGCATGCTTATTACTGTAACTTAATTAGGAGGTGTTTGATTTGCAACTAGAATTAAAATTAGAATAAAATCGAAATAGATTGAAATTGAAATCAGATTGCCAAATTCTTCAAAGTATTTGGTTCGTGACTAGAATCAAAATTAGAATAAAAATTTGACTCCTTAGAAGAGAGTGGGGATTAAGTTTTAGATAGATTGGGCTATTCCCATTCTACTTCAAAATCGGAATAGGACTCTTTCCAATCAATCGGTTAGAATGCGAGTCATCCATTCTTATTCTGGTTTCAGACCCCAACTTCTCCCAACCAAATATCTTCTTAATATTTTTTGTGATTATATACTATGATTGAGATTTTATAGAAAAAAATATAAAGCATGTGTAGAAGCAGAAGGTTGTGTTATTGCTAAAAATTTGTTTCCACCTAGTTACCTAAGTAGAAGTGGTTGCAAGACTTGGTGCAGATTTGGGCACATGAAGTATGACTATTGGGATGAAAAGTAAGATCTTAGGAAGCAAGTGGAAGAATCAGGGGTTGAAGAAATTCTAAAACAGGTGCAGCATCCTGATAGAAGTTTTGGAATAAAGTTTCCATCTAATTATATATCCTAAAAATGTGACAAAGGGTTATAAAAGACCAAACACACATGCAATTTGTATGGGGACTAGAGATGTCCTATTTCTAAAGTAGGATTGTCCAACTATCACTCTGCTTGTGATTAAGCTACTAAATGTTCAATGGCAACATTGAGACCACAACTTTCATGTAATCAAGGGCCATCTAGGTGATAGTTCGAGGCTCATATGCAATTTATATAGGGACTAGAGAAGTCTTATTTCTCAAGTAAGGTCTTCCTGCTATCATCCGAATGGCTTGTAATTAAACAAATTTCATGACTTGAATGCTAGATGGCAACCTCGAGACAACAAACTCACTTAATAATGGGCCACCCAAGTGAGAGTTTAGATAGCCTCAATTCAAAGATTGGCATTCCAATCTTCATATATTGACTAGAGAGGATTTCAATCCTACAAAGATAAGAAAGTGGTTAGAAAGTGAAACACATGATGGAATCTTAAAAAAGAAGTTGGAGAAAAAATGGTGGTGGAAAACACTAGTAAATGTTGTGCCTTTTGCTTGAAGGAATCCATCAATAAAAAAGAATGGGATGCCACGTTGCCTTTGTTGATCCATCAAGATGGCTTAGAGAAAAAGTTATTAGAAGGAAAATCAAATGAATCAAAAAACACAACAAAGTTCTAAAAGGGAGACTTTTAAGAAGACAAAATATGAAGTGTTGATTGGGTATATATGGTATGGCAAGGTAAATAAAATATGTATTTATGCTGATATCCTGGTGGCACATTGTTTTGGCATGGTATATATTTTTTATGTGCTTGTATGTGGCTTGTTGACATGCTAGAATGTGGTAAGCATTGATACAATGGAATAGCATGGTGCAATAGATATTATATTATTGTCAAATCAGTGCAACATCAATATACAATACACACCTTTTATAAAATTAAATACAATCTTCCATATTTACTAGTTATGCATGGTTATCGAAAGAGGAAAATGTCTCTCCACATGTTAAAAGTATCCAATCCATCATAAATTCCACTTTATGGATAGGTTGGCTTCACTCTTATATTGCTAAAATCATCTATGGATTTAGTAGAACCCAAGGCATGGATAGTTCTAATTGGAGTAATTTAATTTATGGTTGATCTATCCATTGATGGAATATGCTTATGTAATCAATTTTCAATTGCTTGACAAATTGAAAGTCCTATTTAGTAATCTCAATATTGGACTAATTAATAGTCTAATTGATGCAATCATTGGTTGATCAATTAAGTGAGCTCTAGCCAAGGTTGGTGCATTATTGATCCAAAATATAAACAAATTCTAGGATAAAGAAAAATTTTCATAGCCACGGATTGGTGATAGAAAATCTAAAGAATGTATTTGATTTGGGTTCTAAGTAATTTAGATGGGTGCATATGTTCAAGTTAGATATTACATTGATGAAATTTTATTGATTAGATAAACATTCAAACTTACTGGATTGATTCTAGCCCACTTTAACATATAGATATATATATGAAGGATCAAAGTCAAGCCACATGCATTGGAATAGACTTTAGAAAATACAATGTTACATGATATGTATCTATGTATTATATATACCTAGACAATGAGAATTGAACTAGGATCTTGCTGTTTAGATTAAAATCTTGATCTATTGGTGCAAAGCATTGTTATAACATGTAAATTTGAAGTACCCATCACTATATACTTAGTTTATCATGTTAAAAATTTGCAAAGACGAAAAACTCAATATTTTTTTCAGATTTCCTACATATGCATCAAGTAGTCAATGAATGAGAATTTTGAATTATGTGATGGATTATATCTTGATATCAAGTATATTCATTTAGACTAGACTATAAAGAAAAAAACTCATATTGCAATGAAAAATGATACTGATAATTGAGTTAGAGTGACATGCAATATATGTAGAAGTTCTTTCAAATCATTAGTCAAGCTCCTTGAACTAGGACAACCAAAGAAGTGCAACAATTTCTATGATTTGATCTAAAATAACAGCATTACATTGCTAATATTGTTGATAGTTGCCAATGGTGTGAATCTCATCCTCATCTGATCTTTGGTAGGATTCCTCATTTTTGTTTAGAAAACTTTTTATTTCTATTATCCAATTTTAGGATATATCAATAATTTACAGCATAAGTTTGAAATGTTCTTGGATACTGTTAATATTTATACAAAATACTCACTTATATGACTTAACAAGTGCATGCAAAGTTGCTAGATTACTTAACTAGTGCAATATTTGGAGAGCAAATGAAGTAGATGAATCAAAGAAGAATATATGCAAAGGGCTTATCTAATTGCTTAGGCTTATGCTAGGTCCATTCTCTCGATAGTTATGCAGCTATGAGTTTTAGGGCCATATATTTAATTAAGCTATCCAACGTTAGAGTTTATGTTCCTTTACTTAGGCAATAAGACTTCAAAATAAATATCACATGAACTGGTTGCAAGATATATCCATTTTATAAACAAAGAAACATACATAACAGAATTATTGTGGCACTAATAAAGGATCCGTATTATGAAAATGATAAATAGGTTGGTAGAAAAAGTTTTAAAAAACCAACAATTAATTTAAAAACTTAATTCTTCTTCATATTAAGGAAGTCAACAATGGGGACCATTTCTTGCTATATTTATGAAAATTTAGTTTATATATGAGGAAAAAAAAACTCTGCATAAGAGTTTTACTGATTGAGATATGGTAAAATCATATGAGAGATTTGCTAGGATTTAAACAAAAAATTTACTTGATGAGTACATAAATATTTGAAATGCTTGAAGAAGATTTAATAAGTGTGAGAATTAAGCTTTTATGGTGAGATAGTTGCATTTTCACTTGTAGAGGCCTACACTTAAGAAAGCATATATCTACTTAAAATAGTTGCATATAAAGTATCTATTGATATTTAGTCTAAATTTGGATGCAAATGCCTAACCAAGAAGTAGACAAAACTAAACATTTGTAAGCATGCTAACTAGTTATTAAAGTTATTTTTGTTTGTTAACATTCTAAGGGTTAGTGGCATGAAGTTGTAAAAAAAATGAAAAAGTAGAAAGAAAGAAGAGAGGAGCTTGGTGGTTAACTTTCGTTCACTCTCTTTGAAATAAAATTACTCCTGGTTAAATTCCTTTTAGAGCCTTCGAATGATTAAGGTTTTTTTTTGGGGGGGGGTAGGGGTAGGTACAGAATGATTTAGTTTATTTACCATTTTTGGGATGGTATTTGGCTAGTTAAGTTGATAGTTAACTATCTCTTATCAACCATTTGACTAACAACCAGACATAGCCTTAGGAGATAAAAACCCATAATACATATCATATGCAAATGACATAATGCTAATGGATGACATGAGTTCAACGTTAAATGCTACAAGATTTTTCTTTGGGGCTATGAAAAGTTTCAAATTTAGTATGGAATACAATTATGGTGCAATAAGTCCATCAAAAAATTGAGTCAATTGTATCATTTTTTAATATTGAATTTAATGTATAGAATAATGAAGAGATAGGTGAAGACATATCATATATAATTGTCAAGTAGATTATTATGCCCCAAATCAAAAACATAATAAACACTACATATCTCCAAGATGAACTGCACAAATATGCAAAGCTACCTAAATAACAAACCTAATCATTTCATAATAATTTTAAATCAATAACAAAATAATCTTAATCCTC
>KE507535.1:31222-42875 GCA_000441515.1 Elaeis oleifera
AAGAATTACTTTAACAAAATTTCATAAATCATTTTCATCAATAAATAACCTAAGATAAGAAACGTCATAGAATTCCAAGATACTATTAATATTTAATGTAGATAAAAGGCTCCAGATCTAAGCTAAGCTATTACAAAATCAATTGATAAAGGAGATGAAGACAACTAAGGTCTACTAAATGCTCCAAGCAATCTAGTGCATTCTCTCAAGTCTCAAAGCCAATCATAGATTAGAATCTAAAATTAAAAAAAAGAAGAATAATGAGATTGACAGCTCAATCAGCGATAAATACTTCTGAGTGGTTCCAAGCATGTTAACAAAAATAAATCAAATACAATTTATAACATTATCATTGATTTGGTAAAATTTATTTTATCAAATTTCAAAGAATAATATTCTTTTCTTTTCAAAAGTATACTTCACATAAACAAATGCTAAATTCAACATTTAGCTATGGGTACGTAACTTGCTAGTATGAATCAGATAATAGATAACTTGCATCCAATTATCACTATTTTAATTACTAATTGTGCTATCAAATTAGTTTCTTAGATTACAAGTCAACAGAACTAATATACAATCTCCATTGATGGCATAAAATATAACCATGTTAAAATATAAATACCAAAGTATTTCACAAGTTACCTAGTTGAATTTGTGAATTAACTTTTAAACATATCATATGTTCAAAATAACTCATTTTCAAAAATATAAAAATGCATATGTTCTTCTTATATCATTTTCAAAGATAAACAATTAGAATATTATGAAGACATGCTTGACTAGAATTTAATCAAATGGAATTCATAAAACTATTTATCAATCAAGAAACAGAGATTATTAGATAAGATATATATATATATATATATATAAGTATAATTTTCTAAGATCTCTTAGGAAACACACTATTGTGTTAGGTCACGTAACTCTTCTTACTTCAAAATCCTACATCAATTAGATAGGTCAACATCATCTATTAAAGGTAATTAATATTAAAGATAATTAAAATTCAATTAGCCTGTTATCTTAGAAGTCCAATAAGATAGAAAAATCCTAAAAAATCCAAATAAATAAGATTGGGGTATTGCTGGGAATCCTTCGTGTTTGAGCAAGAATGGAGGAAGGACAAGGCTAACTAGGTAATAGTGCCCGAACGATTGAGTAACCTGATCAATTGTTTAGTAGTGGCTAGAGGTCAAGACCTCCTTACACCAACATTAATGCAGGTTGCAAGAGAGACCCTCTAGGGTCATCTACCATCTAGAGAAAGAAAGAAATCTGAGAAGATAGAGAAAGAAAGAAATCTGAGAAGATAGGGAACATAGAGAAGAAGAAGAGGAAGAAGAGGGAAATAACTATAGCTTGATGGTCGAGTGATGATCAACAACCGGAGGGCCGATGATAAAGGGCCACAGAGATGATGGCTGGCGATTTAGAAAACAAACAAAAGAAATAGCAAAAATAGATATTTCAACCCTATAGTGGATATTTATAGATTGTCAGTAGCTAGGATTTGATGATGGTCAGGAACCATCATAAGGAACTTGTCAAGAACTCCGATGATAAGCACCGATGGTAGGAAATGTTGGAAAAGAAGAACAAGCCTACTTTTCAGATATGGAAATAGGAAATTGAATAAGGAAGACTTCCATTCAAATTTTGATAGCAATCTTAGCTAGTGATGAGGCCTTACATGAGGGTTGAAAGAGTGATGAAATCAATGATGAACAAAGAAATCAATGGGGAGAATGGCATGAGAATCAATGATAGAGCGTGAAGGGGGTTGGTTGCCTTATGTGGAGCCGTGGCTAGGGTTCCTTGCTTTTGGCAGAGTCTGAGGTGAAATCCTCCTCCCATATTCAAGTAGGGCTCTACTCTAATTTAAAATTAGGAGTAGGCCTTTGGGTCTTGCTCTGGCTATAGGGCCAAGCCAAAGGATTGGACCTCACATAGATAAACAAAATAGGTGCTTTTTGATTCTATGTTATTCAATATTGACAACAAATTTTTCGATTAATTAGCTTATTACCAACTATGCCTATCTATTTTCTTTTCTTTTCTTCTCCTCTTTTTGAGGAGTATAACTATCCATTTTCATAGATCAGACTTTTGCAATTGGCTTTTAAGGAATAGTATCTATTTTAATGCGCTAACACAAAATCATTCTCCTCGCTTCAATTGTAGGTGCATGTTTATGAGGCTTTTAATTATCTAATTTATGTGGTTATCTTCGCACTTTTGTAGATCCAACTAATAAGGACATGTCTCTAATGATAATCCAATTGAATGCAACCATAATACTCAAGCACTTGTAGCTTTTACAAGTGAAACTAGTACCAATCCTTTTGGCCAATCAAGTCTAATTGGGAGCAATCGTGCAATTGGAGTAGAAGAAGTAATAGCATTTGTGGTGCTTTACCAAAGCCTCTAAGATTCACATCATGCTAGCCTTCTCCGGAGATTACCCCTGCCCTTCCTGCCATAGGTATCTTAAGTTCCTAATGCACCGATTTGTAAGAATATTGATAATGGTTTTGCATTATAGGTGACAATGAGCAGCCAATCAAAATTGAAAATGATGATGAACCCATTTCTCCTTTTGATTGGTCATGCTGGAAATGTGAACAAAATATAATAGAGTAACTGGTAAAGTATTAATGCTTGTCATAGTTACTAGAGTATTCATGATGTATCTTTAATGTTCCCAAGTAGTGTCTTTAGAGTTCCCTATAAGTATCAATAGTTGTCTCATGGGTGTTCTAGTACATTTATACAAGGGGTATATCAAGAGTCATTATATAACAAGATAAAGCAATATAATGACTAACTTATATGTAAGCAAGAAGAAGCAATGGAATGAAAATATTAGTGAATATTCTCTATTGACCTTGATCTCTTATTTCTACCTCTATATCAAAATTGAGTAATGTCTATTCACTTCTGTCTGACCCCAACACAATGGTATTAGAGCCATGGAGATCCTTCAAGACTGACAAAAATGTTATCTAAGGGGAAAGGCTAATTGACGCACCCCAAACCATCACCAAGGTTGACACTATTCAGTACACTTATGCCCATCACTTGTTAAGATCTAGTTGGACTTTTATTATGTTGACTCAAGTGCACCCATGATCTTTCTATGGACTACATGTCATGACCAAGATATATGTATATCCACATGATTATGATTGGGTAAGACATAATTTCAATCGATTTCATGATTCTCGTGTCATTTTGAATTTCATTGATTTTGATCCTTAACTAAATTAGTAAATTATATATTCATGGCTCCTTTATGATCTTAATCTTGAATATTTTATATCAAACATTTGGATAACTAGGAGCATGCTCACTTTCACTTGAATCTTACACTAAATTTGATTCCAATTGCTCTTGTGCCTGGCCTATAGGTTTAAACTAAAGTCATGTCCTCATCTTCTTGTCATATGAGTAGGTTTTGGTTGAAAATCATTTAGTGAATCTAGTGAATTTTGATGGAAATGCTACCAGAGCGAATCTAGCCCATGGCCCATATGAAATAGGAAATACTACATCAAAAATCTAGATTGGATTTGCAGGGCTTATAATTAGATTTGAATGGATTTTAACCCTTAGCCTAACGAGGATGCTAAGCTTAAATAGGAGAAGGATAAAAGGACCTGTGCGAGCATGTATTTAGTTCTATATGGGCTATGCAATAGATAGATTATAAGTATTTGTACAAGACCAAAAAATCCAAACAGTAATACCTTCCGATTAGTCTTTACAGATGAGGTCCTAAGCTATTACACTAACTATTTGGGTTGTGACAAAGGAGAAGGAACTCAAAGTGCAAAGAAGTGAAAGCATTATAATTAGGAAGGTGAGAGGTAGTAGACAAAGTGAGGGAAAAGAAAAAGATGAGAAAAAACTAGAGAATGGAATTGATTTTCTCAAATGAGAATTTAGTGCTTCCAAATTACAAGTTTTAGATAATTCCAGCGTGCTTGTATCTTGATGCCTATGGTTTATGGGATGTCACTAAAAATCCACGTTGTTGCATTTTAAAGAAACTTCGAGAGGAGAAAAAAGAGCAGGAATTAAATGTTTTGAAACAAGTAATGCATCAAGAAATTTGAAGCTTGTTAAACATTTAAACCCTCAAGGATGGGTATAGGAAAAGCTTGAAATTATCTATTCTGGTTACAAAAATCAAAAAGCTAAAGAATGTTGTTTACAAGTATGATGAAGATGATTTTGTGGAAGAAAACTTTCACGAAGGAATTGAAATAGAAAAGATTGAGATCGCAAAATTTTGATGAGGAGAGTGAAAAAACAAGAAAAGAAAATGATGAAAAAAAGAAAGAAGAAAAAGTAAGAAGAAATTAGAAAGAATAAAAGAGGAAAACAAGAAGACAGAAAAAGTTGATAGTACGAAAGATAAAGATGTTGAGGAGTTGAAAGGTGATTTTGCTAAGAATGACTTCATTTGTGAGATCATTTGATGGGTACAAAATGTTAATGATAATGAGAAAACAATGATTAATAATGTTAAGAGTTTGAACATTGAAATAAAAGATCAATTTTGTGTGACCATAATGACTTTAGATATGAAAATTCCTATTTATATTTTAGTTGGGAGTTTTTAAATGATACAGCTTGGATAAGCTTGGAGCTCTTACTTAATCAAGAAGAGCAAGTACCATCAAAGTTGAAGAAACATGAAAAGCATTGGTTTGCATGCAGAAACAAGAATAGGTGTGGACTAGTAAAGATGCTCTTCACTAAAAGTGGTGCTACTGCACAAGCAAGAGAGAGACTTCCATAAGCCATTAATATCAATAGACACGGCCATGGACATTGTTGCATTCAAAAGAAATGATTCGCATACACTCATACAACAATTAAATTCAAGCCTCGCATGTTTTATAGAAGTTACAAATGATGATTAACATGGAAAATAGAGAAAATTTGATTTAATGGCAGGTGTTCAAAATATGGACCAAATTTAGTCGAGTAGTTAGCAAGGTACTAACGCAAAAATTAAGTCATGATTCCTAGATTTTCATGATATGTCTCGTGATCCCAAAGGGAGTGTCTTTTGGAGTTCCATATAAGTCTTACGATAGTCTATTAGATGTTCTAACACATTTATGTAAGGGGTATATCAGGAGCCACTTTATAACATGCGCATGTTCGATCTATTCCATCATTGTCATTAGATAATCTGGAAATATTCATGGAGCTTGAGCACACTTTCATGGGGTGCAGCTGAGTAAATCATGGCCTAACAACCATCTCCATATCTAAGCATATATGCAGCCAATTATATTCTGTAAGATGAAATTTTATAATGTGCTTAACATTTAACTCTTTTTTTTTCCAGTGGAACGCATTGATGATGTGCCTGAACCGCTAGGCTGCAAGTGTCCGCTCTGTAACGTGGACCTAGCATTCCAGCCGACAGGATCCAGTTCCCATGCGGTTCCGGTGCACGTAGTCTTACCATGTGGTCATTCATATCATAGTAGTTGCTTTGATGAAGTATATGGTTATGTAGGAACAAATGAAGATCCTCCATGCTTTTGCTGTTCTGAAGGTGGAGATTGACGGAGGAATTAAAATCCCATCATCAGGCACTTCTTCTAACTGCTGTGAGTCTGTTCCACCCACCGTTTTCTTTGTTTTCAGTCTATTGAGAATATTTAAAAGAATGGCAGATAAAAAATTGATATTTGTGAACTTTGATCCTGGGAACAAATTAAACCCTCAGTTGAATGACTCATTTCACTTCTCAACGAAACGTGAGGAAGGTTTCCCCTACCATTTTTCTCACGAAAAGAAAAAGAGAAAAACTGACACTGCTGGGAGCAGTGGCTGAAATGATTTGGGCTCATGTATAAGGTATTTGTGTGCAGGAAGAAGGTGCATAAATCAAGATTGGATTGGAAACAGGTGATTTATTGTGGTGATCATACGAATGTTGAAGGAGATTTTTATTGTTTCTTTTGGAATTGCTAGTTTCCTGCAATAGTTTCATCAGTTTGTAGAGATGAATTTGGCTCGATTGTTATAATTACAATGTCACCAGTCATCCAAGTTTGCAAATGCTGAAGCCTTCTTTTTGCACAACTAACTATTTACTGTTGTTAAATTGACCTGTAAGAACATATTTGCTGCCTTTTGTTGGTTTTCCACATCATTACATCTGTCAATGATGGACACTACGGCAAATGAAGAAAACTGTGTCGGAGAAACTGAAGAGTTCAGGATTCTTAACTGTAGGATCATTTCAAAGTACCTGGAATTCGGTCATCAATGCCCACGAGTGATTTGGTGAACCATGTAGGACATTGTACATCTAAAGACTAATTCAGGCAATCCACTAGTATCTTGTGACAGTCCACCGACTAAAGACATGCTGGAAAATATAACCTAATACCTTCTCAGTGGTTCCCTGATTTCATCCGTTTCTGATGAAAATCCCTTACGCCGACTGTCGATTCTATTTGCTATCTAATACAGAAGGATGCTGGCACAGCTCAAAACCTGCAGATAAACAGTGTAGACTATGCTAAGGTAATGATGTCATGGATAATGCTTCAAAGCAAGGGTCAGGGGGAGTCATCGCTTGATGTTCCAGCTGCAAAGAGAGAGTCCACTGATGCTTCTTGCTGCAAGCACATCTCAAGAAAAGAATCACTTGGAGAGCCACGGATGCTTCTTCCTCGCATTGCTTCATTGCCTCAGTTCTTGTTCAGCATATCAGAAGATGCTGAAAATCAGTCCACATAACTTCTCAGCTGAAAATCTTTCATATGAAATTACATCAGTTCTTGTTTATATAGATCAATGTAGGTAAAGTGTCTGGGTCCAAATATTGATGACGTGATAAACTCCACATCATTGAATAGTGTTGTATTTTGCTGGAGTTTTCTCTGTTGCTGTTGTGAAAATATATTCCTTTAGGAGCTTTATGTCTTTATGTAAATTTATGCTCAGAATCTCCAATGACATTTATACTCCCACTAGTTATCAGTCTGGTGTCTCTCACCAGTCACCAACATAACAAGAAAGAGTTCCGATGTTGAAGACAGTGCAGGATTACCATCATGGAAGCTATTCATTTTACTTGATCATTCTGTCATTGAGGCATGTTGATGGATTGCTCATTTTATCACTTTGCCTGCAGTGTCTAGTGTTGGATACTTCAAGGGTGCAAAATTTTCAACGCATTTTTACAAGTTGCTTCCCAAACCCTAACCAAGATGTGAAGCATCAACTGGCCCAGATCGTTTTGAGCTTAGAATATTTCTCTTTGAAGCACCACCAGAAAGAGCAAATAATGTACATGGCACCTGTGCTTTTTCATTATTTGTTCCCACTCTGAAACAATAAATTTCAATCACTTTTAAAAACTAAGTAAAAACTGCAAGCCAATTCATCTTGCATGGCGCTTGAAAGAGCTTGAACAATCACATAACAGAATGAAAACAATTAATGACTGATCATAAATATCAAATTAAAAGAAATCATCATTTACAATGAAGGATCTCATTTGACCATAGAGCCATAGACTTAATCTCTAGGCATGCAAATATATTTAACTTACTCATACCAATTTAACATCTATAACAACAGCATAGAGCAGAAGTATCTCTATATACCTGATTAGGACAGACCACCTATTTTATTGGCTCAAACAAGATGAACAAAAAGAACATTATTAGAGAAGGAAGATGTAAATGCCTTAGAAGATCCAGCATACTTCCAAACAACCCAGAAAATCTAGTTTCCACAACCCATATCTGCTAAAGATAACAGAACCCCGTCCATTTTTGAAATCCAATTATTGTCCCATTTATATATTCCTATAATGTTAAAAAAATATAATTTGCTGCATTTATGGATACTGAAAGTGCATGGAAATATCAAATGACAGCACAAGTAGATGGCAGCATAAACTATTAGTTTATTCATATGTCATAACTCTGGCATTATCATTTGATAAAATATCAACTAGTATGCAAAAGTTGCAGCAGTCAGGCTGATAGTGAATGGATCATGTAGGCTTAACTGCAAAAAGAATGTATTTTAGACAAAACCATATTCAGGCCAGCAAAAAGATAATGAGAATAACACTGCTAGGATGTGATGCAGAAACCAGCAACCACTACAGTAAAATGGGATAGTTTTGATACTTTGTTTGGACTTTGCCCATGCCAATTCATATTGCAACATGATCCCACAAATGCTATCCAAAGCATCATGACAATGCCGGCTATAAAAGCATCGAAATTCCAACAGCCGATGCTTATAACCATTGCTAGCAGACGATGCTTATAAGCATCCCTGGATAACATCACTAATTGATGATGCTTATAAGCATCATATATCACCACCGCTTGATGATGCTTATGAACATCATCTCGCTTATATGTGGCAGTGCTTTAAAGCATCACTAATTATTTCTTAAACAAAAATATAACGGAACAATTATCTAAAAAATGTATAAAGATGTATCACATCATATAGCAAATCATATAATAAACCTATATATCCCATAAAATTCACTTATACATAACAAATATTGAAGAACTCCAAAGATTTTTGTTATATAATAAGAAGTCATAAAATAACATTCATATTGCATATCAAAATGACAACTTTTGACATTATCAAAACTGAAAGAACTTATGAAGAAAGTACAAGTAGATACATATATAAAATACAAAAAAAAAGAAGGGCTATTACTTATCCATGATAGCATCATTATCATCTCTGCAACTGTTGAAAGTATCGAGAGCCTGTAAGAAAACCAGAAAAAAGATCTCATAAGCTGATAATACAGAAATAGGTACGTATAACTCATAAAGCCTATACAATAAAATATACATTAAAATTACATAAAATCGAAAAATCACATGTAGTTATTGACCTGATGCGGGGCAAAATCCCTTAAAAAGGATGTAATCGATCAAGCTGAGTCTTTAATGACTGTATCTCTGTCTGATAGCTTTGCCTCAGCTCTTCTATCTATAGGTCAAATCTCTGCCTTTGCTCCTCTATCTATACGTCAAATCTCTACCTCAGCTCCTCTATATGTAGGTCAAATCTCTGCCACATCTCCTATAATTCTGTCTCCAACCTACGAACCTCTGCAAAACTGCTACTCTGTCTAGCATCTCAGATATTTCTACTCATTGCAGACAACCGAGTGGAGGTGACTCTAACTTGATAATCCTTCACTCGACTATAACACTTCGGTCCTATAAGCTTAGTGAAAATCTGAGCCTCAACGCAACTGCTCTTCATAGATGATGATGACAATGACTCGCCTACATGCTCTGCACTAAGAATTGTTGTCCTATCCTATATATTCAAGAAAAGACCTGCATATTAATGATAAAAAAAATGATATTACAAATCATTTAATGATTGAATCAATATATATAATAAGATCTCTAGACTCCTCTCATACAAAGCTGTTATCTCGATAAATATAAGTCATCCTATAAAATTCAACCTCACCAAACTCCCTTCCATGCTCTTCCATCTACAAAAATAAGTATATGTTACATGATACATAGTCCATCATGCATGATATATGACACAAGATAAATGGTTCATGATACACATTACATGAAATATAAAACATAAAACATAGTAAATGTATAATACATCATACATGGACCAATATGAAGGTTAAAGTTTCAATTTCAAGGAATGAAAACCAAGAGTTAAAATAAGTGTCTACATATTATGATACATGATACACGATACGTAATATATGATACATGATATATGTATATGATACATAATTTCATTAAGAAGCATTAGAATTTTTATATAAAACTAATAAATCTAATTGTTGGGAGTTCGTAACATACAAATTTACCGCTGCACCTCATATACCTCGTGAAGCCCAATGTGTGAGGCACCGACTGAGAGGATCATTCAGCTTTACCAACATCAGTGTATATCTGCCATATGAAGTAAACCAATATGACATTTTGTATAAACATTTAATATATACTAATAATGCATAAAATAAAAGGCAAATATAGACTATGTACAACCTGTCCTCTTTTAGAAAATCAGTTGCGCACAAGCTCCCTCCATTGATGAGGGTGTACATCGAAAGGACATGTACGAGCAACCTCCTCCTCTATCCTACCCTTCTTCTTATAGTCCTTCAACTTCCTCTCATATTCTTTCCATTTGTGGTTGTAAGACTTTAGTACCCAATCATGACTCTCTGGAGGGAGCATAAACTAACTCTACAACAAAGTAAAGAAAGATACAAATATTAAATCGAATCAACTACTATGATTGTTAGCTAGTTAACATACAATATCAATTTATTTTTTTAACCTATACAATCCATAATAGCTCAACTTTATATGAAGGAAGCATCTCATTCCATCTAGAGTAGTTGATCGGACATAGTTGACACTTTCTTAGGTTTAAACCATTTTCTAATGTTCCTTTGTAGTAATTGCCACATGGTAAATGCAACAAGCACTAATCATGACACTAGCTCAAGATCACTATGTCAATATCTTATATCATTCTTGAGTATTATTATGCTGGGAATGCCAAGAAAAAAAATGTTTCGGCACAACATGCATTTTATTGATAAATTATAATGCCACATCAATCAGCTAACTTTGCTACTAGGAGAAAAATGTCATTGCACTCAACTAGATGAACCTAGACAGGATGGAATCCAATAGCCATACTGAAAATAAATCCAAGAACCAATGGTAGCCGAAACTTACTAAATTTATCAAAAAACTAATGGAAAAACCTTGTGGTCATCAATTTGAAACCAACAGTCACTCTTCTACAAACAACACATCCAAATTCAAATCATTCGAAAATCCAGAAGCTGTAATAATACAACTAACAACCACAAGAAAACTAAAGGAAAAAGAAACAAGGGATTCTCCAATACTCGACAGTCCTTCATAAAGCATCGTGAAGATCCATTTCTAATCATTATTTTTTGATGCTTATAAAAAGCTTCGGTAGGCAAGCATGTGGTTTTAAACTTGCCAATGCATTAACCTAGCATCGGCAAATAAAAGTTGGGAAAACCCCATTTTGCTATAGTGAATGCACAAATAGGCATAAACATATACTCATAAGTGCAGAAAGGTTGAAAACAATCCTGCCTAAATCCTAATAAAACACAAAAACTAAGCAGAAAGACAAAAGAAATACATATCAAGATACAAAATTGATGTGCATTGTATACATGCATGGCCCATATCTAACACATGATCATATTGGATATAGGCCAAATATATAGTGTTGGTGCAAAAATCTGTCGGCGCCGGAGAAACTGGAGTCGAGGGAATCGCGGTCGCCGTCAGGACCTGCAAAAGAAGTCTAAACCGGAGTTAGGGTTGCTCCGGCAAGACCCTCCGATGCTCAAGTCAGTTCTCTGCCTCAACAGAAATGGAGTGCTCGAATGGGAATTTTAGCAGAGTTTTGAGATAAAGTTTTGAGCTCAGAGAAGAACGTATCTGGGGTTCCCCTTTTATAGACGGAAAGCGTCACGGATTGATAGCGACGTCTGTAACCACCTGATAGTGGACCGCTCGGGGCCACGCGGAGTTTGTTACGGAGAGTGGTGGCGTCAGGGGCCGTTCAGAGCCACGTGGAATCT
>KE507535.1:58183-72885 GCA_000441515.1 Elaeis oleifera
TATATATATATATATATATATTATGACATATTATCTTTATATTATAAATACATATTTTCTCAACAGATGATCATGAACTGTATATAAAATTTATCATGATATCTTACAAAAATTCTGAATTATGATGTAATTTATATACTTTTTCACGGATAGTTATCCTAACATAGTAATTGCCCGTATATGTCTTTCGAGAGATTGATCATTAAATTTGAGCAATATTATTATTATCAATTCTATACCAATTTGATTATTAGATATTTTTTCTTGCTCGCAAATTTTCTTTTACATTATTGAATTATGTTTCATTCAAATTCAACATGTTATCCACTTTGATTTACCACATGCATTTTTTGTTCTCTATTTTCAATTTTTTTTGAAAGCTACAAAAGTAGAGCACAATCACTAAATTATCATTAATACAAATGCAACATCAACCAATCACAACTTTAAAATCCACTGATAGAGAAGATTGAAAGAATTAATACGTATAATAATAGATCAACTCTATAGGAGCCACCTCCATCATGATCACACTCGACTTTAGCCCCTTCTGATCGTCACGATCGCCATCGTCGACGTCATCTTTCTCATCATCATCTACATCCACATCTTCTCCCGCATCCTCCTCTACTTTCACAATCGTTGGCGTTGGTGGCACCACCGCTACTGCCATCTGCTCCAGTCTGCCACCACTTCGGATCTTGAATCCCCTCCTCCCCCCGATGGTGCCACGTCCTTCATCTCGTCCGCCAACTACTTCTGCTCCCCTTATGGTCTCGACAACTTTGCGATCAAGACCCTCCTCTCCTTCTACTCCAAGTCTAAGGCCAAACACCTAGCCACCACCAATCAGGACTACATCATGTGTCTCCTTGAGTTCAAGGATGATGACTCTCTCCACATGCTCCCCTCTATTCCCATGCATTTCACATCGACTACATCGATGTCCGGCTCCGATCCCATGCCACTTGCCCCCTCTATCGTGCAACCATTTTCCGCAACGAATCCCCCTTTCGTCCCCATGTGGGCTGCTCGAATTCACCCAACCTCAATGATCTCCTCCTCGATCAACTGTCTGAGGCCCTTTAGCTAGTGTCAGACCCTAAATCCGAGATCACCGCTACCGCCTATCTGCCCTCAATCTGCATGGATGACCAATTCAGCATCCGAGATATGGATTTCCTTCTGAAGAGGTCCTATTCTTTTGGATTCAAACAGAGCCTGCCGGCCGATCGAATGGTCTTGGAGACCTCCATAGCCTTGCTATGGTGGTACCAATACCGAAGCTTCTGGAGCAAAAGGTGGCTGTCACCATTTGGCGGCATCAGCAATTTTACTTTTGGAAGAGCCACAAAACAAAGGAATTGCACTCCTTTGTATATTGTACCCTAAGCAAGGGAAATAAAACTTTAACCTACTAAATAACTTGCAGACAAAGTAATTATCTTTCCCATCTCTGGGTAAACAACAGCCATGTTGGTGAGGAACGATATGTCCCCATCATCAAGCTTCATTGCTTTAGTGTAATGTTGGATTGCTGTCTCAAAGTCTTTTTTATAAGCTGCATTGCCTGCCTCCTTCTCCCTTTGTGCCTCCACCTTTCTTTCTCTTGGTTCTTTTTCTCCCCAACACTTCCATCGTCTCAGGCTCTGGTTCTGGTCTTCAAATTAGATAATACGCATTTAGTTTCATGGTCAAGTTAATTTAGTGTTTGAGGGTTTTGAGTAAGTTTTGCTTTTTTTAGAAGATACCCATTATGTGCTAATGTGATGTTATAATTGTGATCTTTAAATTAGACTTTCCTATGTTTCCCTATTTTTCCATCCTCACAAGTCCCAATGGGGTGGGATGCTTGGAGTGGCAGAAAGGGAAACTTACACGATGGCTGGGGCAATTTCTCTAGCAAGATGATTGAGAGGGAGAGGAAGGGTAAAAGAGAAGGTGAAGGGACGAAGAAAGAAAGAAAGGCAAGTAAAAAGAATAACCGTGGAATTTAGAAATGTCAGCAACATAAATGAAGAGTTTGGTAGCGACATGTGGTATGCTGGGAGATGACTACTCCATAATTTGACATGTTAATACAAAATTTCACCCCTAATATCCATTAAGCATTTTACTTTATTATATAGATTCTCATCATGGCAAGTAATTGACTAAAATATCCTCCTCTAAGTCAGTGAAGCTTGATTGCAATGGAGTTGCGAATACTGTAACCAAAGTCAAACTTGGTGCTGGTTTAAGGGCGTCTCATTTCGTTTGTGTGAATAAAGTAGCGCTTGTTCCATGCCAATCGGAACTCAGCACCTAATTAGATGCATGTGAGTGGGTAAAGAGGAAAGAGGATTTGATGAACTATCATGACTTCTATTAATGAATGCAAGGATGAAATGAGATTTTTCATTAGTTGGAAGATAACTAATTGGGGGTGTTGTGGACCATCACCTCGGCCTCGGTCGACCGGATCCTTGATCATAGCTAAGGTTTGATAGACTTGATCCTCGATTGAAATCGAGACTGCTAATCTGAGAGATATTTTGTATTCTGACTCTTTAGATTGTGGCCGCACTAAAATGGTGCGACCGTCTACTTGTACCAAAAAAAAGGTTGGCTATAGTTAATCTGAAGGAGTTGAACATGAGAATCCAGATCAATTGACCTGATTCAGTAAGCTTGCAATCTTAGAAAGATCAGACTCGGACCTCGGCCATGGTCGAGGTAGGTAGGGACCAACCACCTATCTCGGCCACGACTGACCTAATAAGATTATTCAAAGAAGGCAGTAATCCCAATCTAGAAGGAATCTATTTTCTCATAATTTGGAAAGGTCAGTTAAAGAAGAAAATCATCGAAATTGAATCCCACCCTGGATCACAATTAATGGCTAGCTCCATATCGCAAATGTGGAAACAACCACCACCAAAGTGATCAGCACACAATATCAAGGAAGCAGCCAATCTCCCCAATGCACATGATTCTTACTCTCCCTCTATAAATAGGAGGAGAGCAGAGATCCTAGATAAGCTCTCGAAAGGCCTCATAGCATTCTACTCTCTTTATGTTCTCTATTTTCATCTAACTTGAGCATTGAAGAGTCTCCACCGAAAATCTTCGATCAATGATTTTTATAGGTCTTGTTGCAGCCATTAGAGTCACCCACTCTAGCACCTCATCCTAGCTGAAGACCCATCCTCCTCATCCCAATTGAGGAGTCTTCAGCCAAGGAGATTAGTGCACCTCACTTAGATCAGTTCCAACCTCTCTAACTCAAAATTTGGCAGCAACAAGTTGATGCTAAAGGAGGGCCCTCGAAGTCTTTGTTCGAGGCTAGTCTTTTGAGAGGGAGAAAAATCATGAGGCCACGAAGAGAAAATTTGAATACCTCTTGCCATTCTAATGGCGTGCGAATGAATAACATCCATCAGGAAGCTGTTGCACCTAAATCGGCTCAAGTACCCCCACCTTCTCAACTGGTGTTGGCGACCTCCAATGAGCAGTTCATTAGCCTCGTTCAGTAGGTGCAAGCTCTATCTACTATTATGTAAGGGATGCAATAGCTGTTGCACCTCAGCCTATTCTGAAAGCTCCACACTGGGACTAGACTAGACTAGCAACCCTTCACTCACCTCTTTGTAGTCCGAGGTAGGGGCATAGCCAACTCTACCGACCAGCAAGCTCTAATCAAGGATGACGTAGGCATTCACCAACTTCACATTACAAAGGGATTCCACCTGGGCAACCTCTCCTCGACAACTTTGGATTTAAAGCCTCAAATAGTGTGGTTGACTATAAAATCTTGATAGCTGGACTTAAGATCGTCAAGGAGCTGAAAATTCGGCACCTAAGGGTTTATAGTGATTCATAGCTTGTCGTCGGTCAAGTGTGAGGTGAATATAAAACACGAGAGCCTAGCATGATCAAATACTTGTAAAAGATGAAGGACCTTACATCTAGCTTTGCACCCTTAAATATTCAATAGATTCTAAGATCAGAAAATGCTAGAGCCGACCTCATGTCAAAACTCGCTACCAAGGGAGCTACCAACCTCAAGAAATGCTCATACATAAAAATACTGGAGAGTCCAAGCATTGAGAAAGCCCTAATGCCGACTCATCATGAGCCATGTTGGATGGACCCAATCATCCAATTTTTGAAGGATGGAACTCTACCTGCTGAGCATGAAAAGGTCAATAGGTTGAGGCACCAAGCACCTCGATACTTGAGGTATGAAGAAAAGTTATACAAGAGATTCTATTAACTACCACTACTTCAATGGCTTCACCAGACTTTGCTATTTGAGAGGTTCATGAAAGTATTTACAGTAATTACTTAAAGGATAGAGCCCTTGCTTATAAAGTACTATGACAAAGTTATTTTGACTGACCATGCAGTAAGACATATCCACCTTGTATAAAGATGTGACTGGTTCCAGATGAATGCTAACATCTAATGTTGACCTTCAACCCCCTTGACACCGATCACAATGCCTTGACCCTTCGCCCAATGAGGGATGAATATTTTCAAACCATTTTCAGTTGCTATCACACAAAAAAATTTCTGCTTGTTGTAATTGACTACTTCACGAAATGGATGGAAGCAGAAGCATTGGCATGCATCATCGAAACTAAAATCTGTGACTTCATATAGATGTCCATTATCTACCCATTCGATCTACCATGAGCTATTATCATAGACAATGGACATCAATTTGACAATACTAAGTTCGTAGTATTCTATAGGGAGCTTAGAATCCTGCATCTCATGACCTCAATTATGCATCCCTAAAGTAATGGAGAGGCAGAAGTAACTAAATGAATTTTACTATAGGGATTGAAGGTGAGACTGGATAGAGCTTAGGGCCTATGGGCCAAAGAGCTTTATAACAACTTTAGGCCTACCAAATGATGTAACAAGTCTCTACCGAAGAAACACCATTCAACTTAGCCTTCAAGATAGAGGCTGTGATATCACTCGAAGTTGGTTGGCCCATCTTCACTTATAGTGGAGAAGTTTAATGAAGAAAACAACTCGGATGACCTAAAGGCAAACTTAGACTTGCTAGAAGAGATGAGAGAGCAAGTTTGACTTTGAACGGTGACTTGCCAATAGAAAGTAGCTTGGTAATATAAATCAAGAATTAAAAAGAAAAAGCCTTTCGAGTAGGGAACCTCATCCTATCGAAAAGCTGAATTGTCCTGCCTAATCGAATAGGAAAAGTTATCACCAAATTGGAAAGGCTTGTACCACATCGATGAGGTGGTGTATTTAGAAGCATACAGACTTCACTGACTAGATAGAGCATTAATTCTTTGAACCTAGAATGTCAAAAATTTATAAATTTACTACCCCTGATATAACTTTCATTAAAAATAATAAAGATCTATTTTTGCCGATTGAAAATGCCTTCCTTGCATTCCTGATCATGAACGAGGCCAATAGACACTCCTCATCCTTGGATGAGTCGAACAAAAGCTAGCAATGAAGCCAACAGATGCTCCTCATCCTTGAACAAGTTGAGCAGAAGCAAGCAATGAGGACAATGGGCACTCCTCATCTTCCGATGAGTAGAGCAGAGGCCAACGATGAGGCCAATAGGCTCTCCTTAGATAAGATGAGTGGAGGCCAGTGATGAGACCAATGAGCACTTCTCGTTCTTGGATGAGCAGAGTGGAGGCCAACGACAAGGCAAATGGGCACCCCTCATCTTTAGATGAGTTAAGCGAAGGCAACAAAGCTAATAAGTACTCCTCATCCTTGAATGAATCGAGTGGAGGTTAGTGAGGAGTCCAACAGATGCTCCTCATTCTCAAACGAGTTGAGCAAAGACTAATGACAAGGTCAACGAGCACTCCTATCCTCAGATGAGCACACTTCATCCTTGGATGAACTGTGTGAAGGTCTGAAGAGGGGGACGACTCTCCCATTGAGGTCCAATCCACATGACTTTGATCATGAAGAATAACAAAGAAAAATAAAAGAACGTCAATAGCACATGGCAAAGATGAAGTTGAAAAATATGATTTGTATTAAGGATGAGAGATTTACAATGGGGAGGTCGGCCTATTATAAAGTCTATTCAGCCAAAATGGAAGAATACAAAAGGGGTCCGACCATAAAATTACTCAGTCAGGGCCAAGCTCAAGTATAAAAAAGAAAGAAACAAACAAGTTTTAGGCATTGACAGGGGCATTAGGCTTCTCGATTGGACCTTCGAGCTCCAGTAGCACAATCACAGGTGGAGGCTAGGGGACAGCTGCATCTTTGGCCGGCATAACCTCAACATGTCCTGACCCAGCTCCTTCCTCGATTCCTACATTCTCATTTGGAATGACCTCAACTCCAACTCCTCTATCCTCCTTGTTGGCATCTAGCAGGGCGAGATCAATATTAAGGAAGAGGCCTTGGACGTTCTCCCTTCAATCTGCGAAGTCCTCCAAGTATTTTATGATAAGAAATTTATCTATACCTTGTCTTTCAGTGGTATATTTCTCTTCCAGTGCTTTCAAATTTCTTGAAGAAATTAAAGAAAACATAAAGATCATAGAGACAGTCAGACAATCCATTCAAAATCTGGCATCAACAAACAAATTCATCCTCTCATAGTCTCTTCTGTTCATTCTTTACCTCTTTAGTATCTTGAGGTGTTTCATCATAAAAAGATTGCAAGGATTGGATCTAGCACATATGCAATTTTTAGTATAATCAAACAAATATCATCTCATCCTTCCAGCAAGGTTTGTGTCCTTAAATTGATCCAATTTAACAAAGTCTTGATTCATAACTTTGAAAGTAGTATTTGATTTAGTAGCCATCATGAGTATCACCTTAAAATTGTTGTGGTGTGTTTGATTAGATAAAACAAAGAAATAATTTTAGGCTAAATCATTATCTTTAAGATGATATTTGCTCCCATTCAAATAAGTTTGCTAATGAGTTCATGGCAAATCATCCCAAGATACAGCAAAGCCTTATGGAATTCTACAGATAGCAATTTTGAAGAGATTCCCTAAAACCCTCTAGGAAACTATTTAGAAGCTAGAATAAGGGCTGAAAACATATCGGATATGGATCGGATACTAGTATATCTATGTCCATATTTATTTATTTAAGGAATACAAATACATATACATATATTAATCAGATATAAAATTTATATTCATATTTGTTTCAAACACATATGTATACAAATCAAACACTGAAAATATAAATGTAAATATGGACACAAGTCAGATGATAAATTTATAACCATAAAATCAAAGATATTACTAAGTAGATAATAAATCAAGTTAGTAGCATGCTGATATGGTCATTTATTTTCTTCAAAAATTTATGAGTGTAATATAAAATTAAATAGATTACAAATAGAATTGGATATTTGGATATGGATCCACTACAACAGAAAAGGATATTTACGATATAAAAAAGTATCGCAAATACTAAATTTTCATCATAAATACTTATTTACGATACAAATTTCGTTGCTAATATTTAGTCACTAAAAATAGGATCGTAGATAATATTTTATGATAGAAACAATATTTTCGTCGCTAATAATATATTTTTATGACATAAAATTTGTATCATAAATATTTATTCTTTTTAAATTATTTATAATGAAAATTTTTTTATCATAAATAGATGATTTTCATCATAAATAAATTATTTACGATGAAATATTTCATTATAAATAATTTAGTAAATAAATTTAATATTTTAAAAAATAAAATTAATTAATTTTTTGTGATAAAAAATTTACATCATAAATATTTCATCTTAAAAAAATTATTTACGATAAAATTTTCCATTGCATATAACTTTAAAAATATTTTAATATTTAAAAATATATTATTTGTGATAAATATCATATGTCACAAATGATTGTATTTGTGACGGATATTCCATCACAAATAATTCCATCGCTAGTTAAAATATAATATTTTTTAAAATAATTTATAATATATTTTAAATTTATATTTTTAATATTTTATATTTATAATCTATAAAATTGAAATAAAAAATTTACACAATAAACCCATAAATAAATTTGATCATTTTATTATATTAAAATATAATTATAAAAAAAATTAATAATTATAAGAGGTCCAAAATAAAATAAAAAAATATAGAAACAAACCACTGACCATTAAGCATCAGTATCTAGAGAAGGAGAATGGATGGAGCACGACGAACCGACCTGCTGCTGCCTCATCAACTCTATCATCAACTCCATCCATTCCATCTACATTTGGAACAACTAGTAGGAATCGACGTATGCAACCAACTCATTAGCTCGCTATCGATCCTCAGTAATCTATCTCTGTATCTCCATCAGTCGGGCATCCCAGGTAGCATAGATGTCGGTCCTAGATGAGCATAAGGATGGAAGAGCTCTGATCCTATACTCTAGCCCTCTAACATAACAGAGTCTCATACCAAGCACCTTATCACAGATCTCCTCATCTTGTGGGTACGATCGAGTCCTCAGAAGTAGGCTGAAATCTCATCTCTATCATATGATCCTGAAAATTAAAGTTATAGCTATTTTAAGTTTGTACTAAAAGTCAAAATATCAATAAAAATAATTAAAAAACTTACATAAAGCTTCTAGCTCCCTGTCATCCACTCCCCTGACGATCACTGATGGGTCCACTGGTAGATCTCGATCCTACCAGGAAGCTCGCCACTCTCTACATCTCTCTGTAATTTGAGAATAATTATTTAAATTTTTTTTAAATAGTTAAAGAGTTAAAATATGCTAAATAAGAATTACTTACCATCTGCTCTATATGGCCAGTGAATGGCCTCAAACCTCCACAGTGCAAGACGGTCTGTCTCGCCTGATTAGCTGCATTTTGGGCACATCAATCATGTACAGTTAACAGTCAAATAAATAAATAACTAACTATATTTAAGAATAAATAATTTAATTATTAAACTCTAAAAAAATTGGATGCTTAACCTGATATGCCGGATCCTCATTCCTGCGACATATGACAGTCCAATTCTCGATACTGATGCTGTCATATGGCCACTGCCACACTGCCTCCACCCCCTGGTCCTGCACTATAGCATACTAGTGGTAATGAATGCAATGGTGGTAATCTTGGAAACACAAGCATAGATGATCATCCACAGCTCATCGTATGTAATTATACTTAAAATCAATAATATCAAATATAGCCTGCCAATAACAAATATCATAAGAATACAATGCTAATTAAATATTCACTAAATATTATTTTATCTGTACATGGCTGTAAAAGATCTCCTTTTGAGTCGGTGTAACATGACACCAATCAGAGAGCATCATAGGGGCATAGCTGTGGCATATAATGCCCAGCTCAGTCCACCAAGGCTCGTACCATCTCCTAATGGGTATGGTGAAGTCGAACGAAATCTCCATATGGAGATACTGTCCCTCATGCTCCCATCTCCAACGCTCCAGGGAGAGGTTCTTCGACGGACCTCTCCCTCGCCTCACCACCTACACCGAATGATCTGAAATAATAATGAATAAATCATTAGTATAATAGATATCTATAAACCTAACAGATACAATTAAATTAATTTATTATATAAAAATATTAAATATCATTCGAATCTGCCTCTGCAGCACCCTTTGGTAGCTCCGATGGTGCGACAATGAAAATGGGAGAAGGCTCATCCTCAGAGGGAGGTTGGGAACTCAGACATGGTCGTCTCCCTCCTGACGTCATACCTGCAATGCTTAAACCATGCATATAACTAACTTAACATATAAATAAATATAATAATGAATAATTATAGCAAAAGATACATAAATTCTAATGAATAGAATTGTATTACATACCATTATGGTAAGAGAAGATTCAACAAAGAATATAGATCTATTCATCAATATCCGTATCCTCCTCGATTTCTAAATTCTCCTCTGAATCACAATAATCGACTAATGTATCATCTTTATCTCATCATTATTTATGAACCAATTGTCGCCCTCCGAATCATCAAGATTAAATACAAAATCAGCTTCAACTTTGGAAGGCGGCAAATCAGTCTTATTCAAAGGAGTTGTCACAAGTTCTTCATCAATAAAGAGCTCGGTCAATGTTTGTTCTTCCTCTTAAAAAGCTTTCTCTTCATGTAGATCTGAATTTTCATCCATCTCAAGTCGGATTGGTATGTCATATATGCCTCTAGGTATTATTCTTTATACAATATATCAAGCACCTCGATACTTCGGATCCTTCAAATATATTATTGTTTACTTGAGTTGCTAATATATATGACTCATTCTGGTATCATATTCGTGCAAAATTTACATCAGTAAAGTATGGATTGATATGAATACTGATCTTTTATTACAATATCCCACCATTCACATTGAAATAAGAATACTAAATTATTAGATCCATACTTTAGTTCTATAATATCTATCAATACACCAAGATATTTAATCTCCTCTTCTCCTTCATATCCTATTGCAGTAATCCCACTATTCTGGATTCGTCTTTGTATCTCAAGCTCTCTTATATGAAATCTCATTCCTCCAATGACACATGATGCGTAGTGGTTAACCCTTAGATTGGAGCCACATGTTAAATCGTACAACTTATCGATCATACCTTCTTCTTTATTGAAATACTTAGATTTCATCTACAACATAACATAAAAATTATGTTGGTTTAAATAATTAATTTTATAATTATCAAAATATAATGTAATACTAGTAAACTTATATGGTCTCCAAATTATTTTATAAATTTTTTCTATATCGATCATCAACATCTGTATTATTCTTCTTGGATAGTATCCTCTTGTGCTCACTGCAATAAGTCATGATTTTTAATTCTACATCGATATAAAAAAATTAGTTAGAATACTAAAATATATGCTAATATGATACTAACTCAATAAATTTTAATTTCTTCATAATTATTTAGAATATAGAAGTGTACCTTAGATAACTCATTCACATCTATAAACTTATATCTTCTTTCATCCATGGGCCGAACCGTTTGTTTGAATATAGACAGTGTCGACTCATCATCATCCCATTCATGATCTACGTTACGATCTGCATGATTGAATTTTATTTCGATATCGTCAAGATATATCGAGCAAAATATAACACGCTCTGTAGCTATGTATGCTTCCGCTATAGACCCTTTAGACCATGCCTTATTGTGCACATACATTTTAGGGTACACAAAATTTATAAATAAAATAAATTTATATTTAACTAATATATTTATATCTCATAATTGATATGACAAAGGGATTACAATTTCTTTATCTTTCAATAGGATACATCTACCGATAATATACCGGTCTGATCAAAAAAGCTTCTTTTAGGAGATGAACAGTCAGGTGCACCATAATATCAAAAAATAATGATGAAAATATTTTTTTAACTTACAAAGAATGAGCATAATATCTTTATCAAACTTTTCAAGTAAGTTAATCTTTAATTTTCGACTAATTTTTGGAAGAACACTCCTAACTCAATCAATGCAGCTGGAACATCACCATTCAGATAGCCACGCTTGACCATAGGAAGTAAGTACTATATCATCATATGAGAGCCATGACTTTTCATACCAGAGATATTGCCATCGTTGTTGCCAATACACCGTGATATATTTAAAGTGTAAGCATCAGAAATTTATGATTTTGAACCATCCACAAAAATTTTTCTTCTTCTCGCCAAGTAGCGAATAATATGCAGGTGGCAACAAAAATTTATCACCTCAGTGAACTAAATGCGATTCCAATCGGATTCCCATTTTTATAAATCAAGATGAGTTTTTGAATTATCTTTATTTTTCTGAGATGTTCAACACTGTACCGATGACATTATCATAAATATTCTTCTCAATATGTATTACATCCAAGTTATGATGTAGTAGTTGCTTCCAGTATGATAGTTCAAAAATATACTTCGCTTCATCCAATTCAACTCAGCTTCAGTACGATTCTGCTTGCGAGTACCCAATATTTTTCAAATTTCACATTTCTAATAGCTTTAAGTTGTTCTAAAACTTTCGCTCCACTTAACTCCTTAGATGGTGGATGTCAGTCGGACTTACTATTACAATATTAGTTATAAAGGATCCTCCAAAAGTGATTAGAAGGTAGAAACCATCGATGACTTATGAAACAGATTTTTCATCTATTCTTTAAATATAAGGAGGATGTATCCTTGTTGCATATTAGACATGTCAGATATCCTTTGATACTCCACCCAGATAAGTTTTCATATATAGAAAATTATTTATGGTCCATAAAATCAAAGCATGCAACTTAAAATTCTTTCGATTGACAGAATCATATGTCTGTACTTCATTTTCCCATAGCTCCTTTAGATCATCGATTAAGGGTCATAGATATACATCAATTTCATTACTTGATGCTTTCAAATCCGAAATATACGGTGATATAAAATAAATAGTTCTTTCATGTATTTCTAAGATGGCACATTATATGGTATAGGCATTATAGGCCATATATTGTAGAAAGTACTTATATTGCCAAAGAGATTAAATTCATCTGTCGCTGGACCAAGCCAAATATTGCATAGATCACTCGTAAAATACGGATGATTTGCATCCAAATCTTTCCACCCTACAGAGTCGATCTGCTGGCTAAATATGTTCTCCTTTAGAATCCATTGCTCATAATGCCATCTCATTTCTTTAGTTGTCCTTGTGGACATATATAACCTTTGAAGTCATGGAATCAATAGAAAATATCTCAAAATCTTATGAGGTATCTTCTTTCCTTTTCTATTATCAATTTTGTACCTAGGCTCACCACATTTCGGATATTAACTTGCTTATTCGTTCTCCTTATAAAATGATATATAGTTATTTTTGCAAGTATGCATAGGAATATAGCCAAGTCTCAATTTCTGCATATATGTTTTTGCTTCAGAATATGATTTCAGAAGTCTCTCTCCATTAGGAAGAGCTACTTTAATCAATACCAAATTTTGGTCAAATGATTTCTAACTCCATCGGTTCATGGTTTACTATGAATCAATTTGATCAAAAATTCTAACTTGAAGAACTTTATACAATTTGGGTAGAGTGGCTCTCGTACATTTCTTATAAGTTTTGTAAACTATTCAAAAGTCCTTTCTACTTTATTAATATTTTGTTCATGATCAAAACTGCCTTTAGATGCACTAGTACTCATGGGGACATTTGAGGGAACACCCTGATGTAAATTATCCAATAGTGAACCTATACCATCATATTTGATAGATTCAGCAGCATCACTATCATCTTCAAAATCATCATCATCGTGCATAACTTCATTCAGATCATTCTCCCCATGCCATATCCAGTGAGTATACTTCTTATCCATGCCATAACGTAGCAGATGCTCCTCAACAAGGGATATGTGATGATATACTATATTGACACATCTCTTACATGGACACTTTATTCTACTGACACTATTAGCCTTACGCTGTGCAAACTCAATAAATTTGAACACCGTTTTGGTATTTAGACAAGAAAGTATCCCTCACATTCATCCAACTTTTGTCAATATCCATCTGACAATAAAAAAACCATTAACAACAAAGAAAATATCCCTGGCATTCATCTGAACCAAATCCCAACCCGGATCCTAAACTAGATCCCGACCTGGATTCACTATCTACAGATTCTGCATATACAAATATAAGGTAATTGCTATCTAATTATTTTATCATTTAAAATGACTTACATGATAAATGCATCCGAGCACCAACTAATAGGTAAAGATAGGTCCTATCTCTTTAAAAAATGTATCACTTTTATTGTTACCACAGCTTTGTTTTTATTTCATATTCGGAGAAAATCCGGTAGTATCTCCCTACAATTCTCCAAGTACATGATATAGATGGATCATATTTTAACCACATCTAATATATATCCGAAGAACAAACGAGATAACTACGATAAAATTTCCATAATAGAACAAAGAACATCATGATAACAATAAAAATTGATGCATTTCTGAACTCTCTAAATGGGGCATCTAAGAGCCGTTCACAGAATCCATTTTAGGGACTCTGGGATCGACTTTTGAATGGGAGTCTAAGGTTATATCAATGTATGCATTAAATCACTACCATGCATCTCTCTATGGAAATAAAGAGATGTACCCAGATCCGAACCAGATCCCGATCCAGATCCAAATCCGACCCGGATTCCGACCTCGATTCCATCCGGATCGTGACTTGGATTTGGATCAGACCCTGAACTAGATCTCGACTTAGATCTCGGACCAGACCAAGTCAATTCGGATCGGATCCCGACACGGATCTCGGATCGAATCTCGGATCCCGATTCGGATCTCAAACCGAATCTGATCCAGACCGGATCCAAGTTGATCTGGACTAGATCTCGGATCGAACAGTTCATATGCAATAAAATTTATTATTTTATTAATAAATTATTAATTTTTAAAATAATTTTTTATTTTATTAATAAATCATTCTCCACCCCTCGGGCCTCGATGGTTGTCCGCAGGAACACCACCCCTCCCTTGACCACCGTAGGTCATCTGCGGGAATATGACCCCCCCCACATCCTTCGCCCCCGACCATCGCAGGGCATCCATGGGAACAAACACCCCCCCTCGACCTCCGCCCTCGGTGCCCTTTGGCCCTCATGAAACTCCCCTTCGCCTCCCCAGCCCTCATGAACCCCCTCCTTCGGCTCCGGTGTGACCCC
>KE507539.1:43202-57934 GCA_000441515.1 Elaeis oleifera
TTGAGTTTTCTGAGAGCGTCTCAGATCTGAAACTCTTCCTATTTCTCATCTTTGGAAGAGTCCAAATCAAGAAGAAGGAGGCATCTGATCAACCATCAAAGAAGGATCAGCACAGTACTAGCATACTGTGCTGATTTCCTGAAGCAGGACTTCTGATCGAGATTTGTGGGCTCGTGTGGATGACTCCTAGAGGTCGGATGCGTGTGCGGCTCGCAACATCATCTTCAAGCCCAGATCAGCAAGGTTAGAACGTCTAACTTGCAAGGTAATAGATCTGATCTATTGTTTAATATATACATTAGATGTAGTATAAAAACATGTTGATATGATCAACATGTAGTTCATCCTCTATATATATTTTAATTTTTGATTTAATGTTATATAATAATCATGTAATAGGATCTTAGATTTAGAGATTCTCTGATTTTAGAAATAAATTTTGATTTATTTTAATCTTCTGTTGCCTGATCTTGAAAAAGTTTTAAGATCTAACCTAAAACCCTAGATCTGGTTCCTTCACTTCGGCTGGGGGTATTTTATACCCAACAGATCTAATAATTCAGATGTAAAGTAGAGAGACAAATTGAAAATTTTTAAAGATACTTTGATCAGATCGAGGATGCAATATCAAAGAAAAAAAATTTTCGATTATCTCATAAAATGGTATAGTTTCATATTGGATCCCTCTTAGTACATCTCAGCTCAACAAGATAATTAAGAAGAGTCATGGGACTGTACGAGATATGGTCCAGTCTATGATAGATTTTATTGATTTATTTTTACTTCTTTAGGGACATGCTTTATTTTTAAAATTTACTTATGGAATTGGGTTCTCTCTAAATCTGTTCCTACTACACCGTATGAGATATGGCATGGTGAGAACTGAATCTTGATTATTTCAAGATCCAAAGATGTCCAGCTTGTGTCAAGGACAGCAAACGGACATATTAGAGGATAGGTCTATAAAGCTCATTTTAAAGAATATCTTAAAAAAATTTAGAAAACTACTTTTCTTCTGAAAGGATCACAATGTGATTGTGACCCGTCATGCTATCTTCTTGAAAAATATTTATCCAAGATGAAGCTATGGGAGGAAAGTTAAGCTCAAAGAGAGTATCTCTGAAGAGCAGTGAGCCAAAGGACCTAAAGAACCTGTTCATGATGAGCCAGTATATGTATATTCCTCCTCCACCTCGTACATATAGTAGGATCTCCCATCCTCTCGAAAGGTACTTGGGTATGCTTAACAGAGGATGTAGAGAAAAATTATTTCTCATGGGAGATAGGAAATATAGAGATGATCCTAAAATCTACAACGAGACAATGTCAGACATCGACTCCAAGAAAGGGATGTAAAATAGCTTTCCTGACTGAATATCTTTTGAAGATTTTTATATAAAGCAGCTTATGGATTTCACCTCTCATGATAAGAGATCACAAAATCTACAATAATATTAGAGTTAGAATATTCATATCAATGATATGATCAAATTATTTGATTAGAAATGAAGAATTATGTGTTTCCAAAAGGATCAGTGGGAGTGTCCAATACTGACATCGGTTAAAATATAGTTGTATATAGAATTTTTCATGAAAGATATAAAGCAACCATCTTATATTTTGAGAATATAAAGATTTATAGAGATAGATACAATTAGATGCTTGTGTTTTCACAGAAAAAGTACAGAGAGTAGATGCTGAAAGGGTTCAGCATAAAAATCTCAGAGAGGGATCTGCTACCCTCTTGGGTATTGATGTATGCCATGTGATGTACTTAAACTGATATAGTCAATACTGTAAATGTCATAAGTAGATATCAGTAGCATCCAGGCTAGGAGCGTTGGATTACTATGAAAATATCTTTAAGTACTTAAGAAGAACTAAGGATTTATTCTTAATTTTGGAGAAGGGTCAAAGCTAGGAGTGGAAAGATACACCAATTTAGATTTTGTGTCTGATGTTAATGGTAGAATGTCGACATCATGGGGTGTGTTCCTATGTAATCATGTTGATATCTTGGAAGGGTTTCAAGCAATCGATCGATGGAAGTTGAGTATACTGTAGATGTGTAGGATGCATTCTGGTTCTAATATTAGTTGCAGAACTGGATGTCATTCCATTAGATGCCATGATACTATACTGCAAAGACAGTGACACTATAGCCCTTGCTAAGGAGCCTAGATCTCACCTGATATCTAAGCACAAAGAGCAACAGAATACACGACTACCTCAAGTAGAAATATATAGAGGTGTAGAGAGCAAACTCTACATGAGATATGGTTAATCCATTGGCAAGTCACTTAGCTAGCGAAGACTAAAGCTTGTCTTGAGAAGATGGGGCTTGGTATATGACAGATTGACTTTAGTGCAAGTGGAAGATTGTTGGATGTATGACCGAGAAGCCAATCTTGGCTGACGCATATCATATTACTAGGACATGCTTTTGTACTTAATGGACACTAATATTACAATTCATATTTTATGTGTCCATGAATCATCCAAGAGATTAATAAGATGATGACACATATTATCAAAAGATTGAAAATTTGAGACATATGTCGTTGATGGTTAATTCTTAAATTACTTCTAGTTATAGGATCATCATAAAGATGGTGATTGATCCAGATAGACCAGTGCATGGATCACTTTCTTCGGATAGATGAGTCTCGAGTCTGCGGTGTAGTGATATTGAAGCGAGAGTGTAGGTGGTTGTTAGAGAACAACTAGCACTGAGCATGACCAACACGAGAACTCACATGAATGTCTGCTTACTCATTAGTGACTTTCTCGATGCTGTAGTAGTGTGACTGGTCTTTTGACTTGCGGTGCTACAGTTGCTCACTGTAAGACTGCTGGAGTTTGACTACACATAAATATTGACTCAATAAGTCCTTGTAGTGGATGTTGGCAACAGTTGATCCACTATAGGAGTTGGATGCACACCTTGATAAAATCTATCGATCCTAGCAGAAAGGAGTAGATCTATGAGATTTAGAAATTAAGTTCTTAAGTCTATGGCCATAGTAGTGTGATTGATGGAAAAGAGTTTTCATAAAAATCACACATGGACTCGAGCTAATTGAATCTATCATATGACCGATGATAAGGTTTGATGATTTATTCATGATCTATCATCTGGTCAGGACTCATAATAGAGGGACTATATCATACGTTAACTGTACCTAAAGGTCATCACCTTTTATTCTGCTGGATTATCACTACACACTGCTAGGTGTCACTGGTGGATTGTCAGACCCATGGATATCATCTCGATGATCGATGATCTTTGATGGGCAGAGTTGGAATGGTTCTAACTTATTGAAAGAAGTTTTAATGATATTGTGATAGGGATCACAATATATCTCACTATCAGACATAATAGAATCTATAGGATCACACATAAAGAGGTTTTTGACTGATCAGATAATTGAATTACGATTATGAATCATGATTGTATTTAATTATCAATTTGATTGATGATTAATCCAATACAAAAGTTATAATTAAGTAACTTGCTAAAGAGTTAGTGAGTTATAAGAGGATTAATTAGTAATTAGATTACTAATTAGCTCAATTTAATTGAGTAATGGGGCTTGCATCAAGTCTAATTGAATTAGATTCAATTTGACTTAACATGGGTTTGATGTGATCAAGCCTAATTGGGTTATGAGATAATCAAATTGCATGGGAGATTAATTTCTTATTTGATTAGGATTTGGGTTTGACTTAATTTTTAACTAGACTAGGATCTAACTAAGAGATTTTTGGGTTCCTATTTGGACTAGAAATCCTCCTCTAATTATGTGACATCTAATTTTTAATTGGATTAGATTTTAATCTAAATAGTTTGGACTCCTAATCAGATTAAGATTTTAATCGATTTGGGTCTAATCAAATCTTAATATGATTAAGATTAATTAAAATTTATTATTTAAATCAGCCACCTAAAGAGGAGTCCCAAATGGTTTGGATTCCATCTCTTCTCATAAGCCAACCTAGTCCCACGCCCACTTAAGATTTAGTACCACATATACCCTACGCCCCTCTCTTTGTTGCATGTAAGAGTTTAAAGAAATCCTCTTTTCTCAGTGAGCTATGTGGGCGCAAAAAGAGATAATGTTTGGATGGCATCATATGCAAGAGTCCTAGGATAGTTGGACTATTATCTCCTACCTAAAACCTAACTCTCTTCCTATTTAAACATAGGATAAGAATGAGGCAGCAACCAACCTGATTGAGATCAAATTTTAGATGCCAAAAACTAAAGGAGGTGTGCATGAAAAAAAATCCATGAAGAGAGGCACGGCATGCAAAGGGAAGGCGTGTGGTTTGGTTGCTTTTATCCCTTCTTTCTTACCAATAACCAAAGTTGGTTGTTATGCCTTTTCTCTCTCTCTTTTGTCTAAGTTTGGATGTGGATTTTTCTCTCCTCTTTGTCTAAGAGTTGGACATATATTTTTAGATCTCTAAAGTAGAGATTTTATCCATGGGTTTTAGGAAGAAATAGAAGAAAGTGTTCTTCTCATGATCTCTAGCGTAGAGATCATTATCCTCCTATTCTCTTCATCTTCTCTAAGAGGATCTTGAGAGAAACGAAGAGTTTTCAACTGTCAAGATGCGATTCCTACAAGGGAGCTAGCATCCGAGTGAGATCAAGAAGCTTCTTATCAGATCAAAGCCTCGTGTGGATATCCGTAGAGATCGAACACTTATGCAGTTCAAGGAACCTTCGGAAGACATCCACGATCATCAATTCGTGGTGTAGATCGACCTGTGCCAAGGTAAGAAGATTAGATCTTCTTTATTTATTTTTCTCTATTTGATTTCTATATCTGAATCCTATCTCACATATATAGATCTTGTTTTATGATTTTAAGATTTGATCTTATGCATGCTTAAATTAAATTAGATTTAATCTAAATTTTAATTTCACTACGTGCTTGTTTAAAATTTTTACATGCTTGAAACCATAAAATTCCAACATTCCACACGTACTAGCATGCTTATCGGAGATCCTGATTCGATCCAAAACTCCAATCAGTCTTATCAGAAGGGTCTTTGGCTAATTTTTTATATATATGATCTATTGGGTTTCACATCTAGCCAGCAGTAGGTCCGGATACAAGTTGACCTAATTTGATTAGATTCCTTCTAATCGATTAAGGTCCAAAACAAGCTAACTCAAGTTCAACAATTAGAGCCCTTTCTAATTGGTGATCAAATTAAACTCTTTAATTTAATCAAATTTATAAATCAAAATTGATATTTAGCAATGTATCATAACTATCCAAAAGATGTAGAATTTGATGAAAATACCAAATATACACTTTAGTGGTAAGTTATTGTGTAATTCAATCCTTCGATCATCCCTGCATCTTGAATATGTTCATGAATATAGAATTATGTGAAACTCAAACACATATTTATTTCGATTCTCTATCAATCAGTGATGACTCCAATGATGAAGCATTAGAAACTCTTTCTAATCTCCATCCCACTTTTGGTCAAAAGATTTTTTGGAGTCATGTAGTGATGAGAATTCACAGGATACCATCTTCTCTTACTAGGAGTGATCAATTTTATATTGATCAACCTACAACCTTCATACGCACTCCATCATATCCAGAATATCCTGTACATGTCTTAACATCATGCTTGGATATGAATCAAAATATGTATTCATGTGCACAAGATTCTATGATGATCTCAGGTCTAAGGATCACTTGCACAATTCTCACTTAAAGAACTATCTTTTGACATGCAAGTAAGACTTTCATAAAATATTCTTTGTTGGTGAGTCAATTCAGTGGACTCACTTCTAAATGAGCATCCATATCTTTGTATGAATGTCCCCATATAAGTGGCTAGTGAGATCAGCCACCCTCTCTGTCGAGGATACAAAAGATGTGCCAGTCTTTCAAAATGTTGATCCCCGACTCAATGCTCCCACAACCAAGAATATTTAAGATTAAGATTTTAGAATTTTAGATCTCATAGGAATGACTCATTCATGTCCCCAAAATTATTATCCTAATCTTTAGAGTTCATCATATTCTTAATTATAGTAAGATGTAGCTAAAATGATGAATCAAGTGCCTCATTTTATTTCAAATAAAATACCACTACATGAATTGAAAGTTTACAAAGAAAAATTTCATCACATCATATATGTGATTGGCTTGTAGAGTACTCTTCTTTCAGTTTGCTGCCACCTCCAACCTAGTTCTAGAGATTGGTAGTTAGTGCAAAAGACTCCATGGGTCTGGAAACAAGTCCTTACAATATGTGAACCAAAATGAATGAACACAAACTATTTTCAAAAAAATAAGAAATGAACATGAACCAAATAGTTTTCAGCTAGAAGAAAAATACTTACTGCAGCCCTCTCAGGCAAAGCAACCCCAGACAATAAAAACACAACCAAACTACCAAGTCTTTTCTTTAATAGTAATAATATGTTGATATTTAAATTGTTAATAAGAAATCATATAGTTCAAGTGATACATTTGAGATTCTAATCTGAATATTAGATCATCCTTTAAGCAATTAAAATAGTTGAATGAACAAAAGAGCTAGTAAAACATTATTGTTTGGTGCCAAGCTTTCTACATCTGAAATTATACTGACAGTAAACTTTGTTTCTTTTATGAAATATTGTGGTTTGGTGCCAAGATTTCTATATGATAAAGTGCCATTTAGGCATTTGTCAAGAAAAAAACATGAAGGTTCCTTCTGTTATATCTATTTAATCTTAGTTTATGATTTATAATATAAACAAAAGATAAAATATAGGAGGATGTGGAGAAGAATATATCCTGAACAATTCATAGAAAATGGGACTTCATATCAGAAATCTCTTGACCTCTACAACTATATATCCCTTGTAAAATTTAACCAAAGAAAGCAACATTCAATGGTTAAATTTAGATACAGATCCAAATTTAATTATTCCTACTTTATTCAAGAGTACCCAAAATATCATAATTTCTGAATCCTTTATTGAACTCATACTAGAAGACTTTCTAAACTTTCTTTTATGTCAAACATCATTCTTCAACATTCAATGGAATCGTGCATACCTCTTGCACGGTGGGGATGGTGGAGGCTATCGACGGCGGTGGTGTGGATGGTGACAGAGGCTATCTCGAGCGGGAGAGGTGGCGCATGGTGTGGAAGTAGAGCAGAGTAGAGAGGGAGCAGAGGCGACAGTGGCGGTGGCTATGGGGATGGTGACAAAAGCTACCAATGAGAGAAGCACTGAGAGAGCAGCGGGAGGGAATGAGAGAACAAGGGAGAGCACGAGAGAGGAAAATAAAGAGAAAGAGAGAGCGTGAGAGGCGGTGGCGGCGGTGGGGATGGATGGCGAGAGAGGGAGAACAGGAGGGAGAGAGCGAGAGAGCCGAGGAAGAGGGAGTGAGAGAGCGTGAGAGAGGGAAATGGAGGTATTGAGAGTGCAAGAGAGGAAAATGGATGAGGGAAAGGGTTTCGGTGGAGGGAAAGGGAAACCATTATTGATGCTAATATTACATTAGTAATTAAAGTAATTAGTAATTATCGACATAAATTTAGTGTAGGTAAAGGAGTTTCCAAAAACCTATTGCCGATGCTTTTTTCTAAATTCCAACACTATAATTAGGTCTCTAATTAGATTTATCGATGTATAAAAATTAAGTGTAGCTAATTATTAAAATTTTACCCATGCTTTTCTCTTGCGTAGCTAATTCCACCTCTTTATCCAAAATTTTACATTGGTAAACTTTGCATTGGCATAGCCCGACTTTCTCCACAAAGGCATTGGCGGTGGCAGTAGCGGTGGGGATATGGAGGCTATCTCGAGCGGACTGAGCAGAGAAGAGGTGGCATGCGGTGTGGAAGAAAAGCAGAGTAGAGGAAGAGCACAGGCATCGGTGGTGCCAGTAGCGGGGATATGGAGGTCATCTCGAGCGGACTAAGCAAAGGAGAGGTGGCGCGTGGTGTAGAGGCGGAGCAGAGCAGAGGGGGAGCACAAGCGGCAGCGACAGTGGCGATGGAGATGGTGACAGCAGCTACTGGCGACAAATGGAGTGAGAGAGTAGGGGGATGGAGTGAGAGAAACAAGAGAGAGCATGAGAGACATCAATGTCGAAAACGGAGGGAAAGGAGGAGAGAAAGAGATCGAGAGTGCCAGAGAGGGAAATGGAGGAGGGAAAGGGCTTTGATGGTCTAAAAAATAAAACCCTTTACCAACACTAAAATTGCATCGGTAACTAGTATAATTACCTGTGCTATTCATAAGTGCCGGTAATTCACTAATTACCGATGCAAATTTAGCATGGATAATTGAATAATTACCTACATAATTTTTAAGCATCAGTAATTATATATTTTCGATGCAAATTTAGCATAGATAAAGAGGTTCTTAGAAAAAAAATTTGAACAACCCATTTACCGATACTTTTTTTAAATGTCGGCACTATTATTGCATAGATAATTCTGTTCGTCGATGCTTTAGATATAAGCATAGCTAATTCATATCTTACCAACGCTTTTATCTTACAAAGCTAATTCATATCTTTATCCATGCAAAATTTTGCGTTGGTAAACTTTGCATTGGCAAAGCCTCAATTTCTTGTAGTGGAGACTATGCAAATCATCATCGAATGAGACCTATCATGTAATAATAATGATTGCAAAATTATTCTTTATGATGACATCTTAATGATATTATATGCTAAATGAGGCTTGAGATCATATTGAACTACTTAATTAACTTTAGAAATCTATTTGAAACTTTTAAACTCGATGATTCAAGTTTCGTAAATTTTTCTAACAAAAAAATATATATCCATGAAAAATTTATACCTTCTTTTATTAACTATATTGCTAATCAAGCAACAAGTTAATACAAGGTCACATACATAAATATATTTAGAAATATTTGGAAAATTTCCAATGACACTATAGATAGTTCTTAATAAGGAATATATTGGCACAAGGCTTACATATTGTTATGCTAATGACTTACAGTTCTTGATCTAATAATTTATAAATAGTATATGAGATTTCTTGAAAAAAAAGTATGGTATGGCTAGAAAGATTTTAAAATATCAATACAAACATATAAAAATTTTCACAAAAGTACTGTACAAGTGCATGTGACAAATGTTTAGAATCAGAAATTTGATATTTTTAAACAAATCAAATGTGCCATTAGGTTCCTTCCATTCCCTCGAGTCATCATTTGTACCTTACATACTATATCTGGATGTTAAAAAAAAATTCCATAATAGAATATAAGAGAGAACAATAAAGTAAAAGTATAGAATTCCAAAGAAATTGAAATAAGATGTTCAAAATATATAGTAAACGCTAACTTTTTGAATAATTTTTTCCACAGAAAGTTTATTAGCATATGCAATTAAATAGTTAACTAGACTATTAATTCAGCTGTTTCTCTTTAATATATGATCAATTATAATACAAATATGATTATTTTTTATTAAAACATTTAAATATTTATAGTATATATTTAAATAATTTTTTAATCTAATTTTATCTATAATGTTTTATCTTTTTGATAGTATGAGAGTGTCGCATCCCTTTAAGCTAGAGAAAGGAACAACCCCACTATCTACTTGGGACTTATCACCATGGTTAAACCTGGTACTTAGACTTTAGAATAAGTTAATGAACCACAAATCGAGCTAGTTCAAAGAGTTGATAGAGCAATGCATACATCAGTTCATAATCAGACACAAGCATGACCAAGCCAATGGGGTTTACATCGCACGAGTGACTTAAATTAATTGGAGCAATAATGTAAATACCTCCAAATCATAAGCAAATGACCAAGCTTCCTGTGGAAGATCCACTTGATGAGCACTTTGGATAGACAAGTGATATGTATAGTATTACATCAATGCCATCTTTTAGCATAAATTGGCTAATGTGTAACTTAACAAGCACATAATTCCTTTATCCAAATAATGTTGTTAATCCTTCCACCTAACATTTTTAAAGACCAAACGATGAATAATCATAAGATACAGATCGTATTAATGCATGCAGAAACACATTATTGTATTGACCTCTTCTTCACCAAAACCTATTCCTCACGTCCCTTTTAATTGTCACTTTCTCCCTTCGTCTATACAGCATCAAAATATAACAGCAATGTTGTTTTGCTTTTCAAGGTCCATAAGTCAACTTCATCCTCCTATTTCAATCATTAAAAGGATAGTTATGACCTTGAGTAAAAGATTTTTGTTTGAGAAATGCGTTTCATAGGATTTTATGGAAATGAATTCAGCAAACAAATCCGTATGGATTTCACTGCAAAAGCGAGCTTTTTCCATAAAAATAAGCTAAAGAGATGGAACCATCAGGAAACTTCACAAAATAATAAAAAAAATTTGAATAATCAGCCAAAACTCCTAAACTATTTTTTTGACAATTTTCTATTGCTATGTTGTTTTGCCATTCATCTTTAGAATGTGGAGAGGTTTTGGGTTGCTACTTCTAAAGGCTGCAACCCATAATTAGATTGGGATTACAGGCACAACCAAATCCCACACCCTTCGAGTTTTGCATGTTTTAGTACATTTTTTTTCTATTTCCCTAGCAGATAATTAACCTTTTCTAATTATTATCTTCTGCACTTCTTCTGAATTGTGCTTTTTTGCATCTTGCTATAATACTTGAAATTATAGATAATACTTTCATTCGAATTGTAACTTGGTAGGCTGGCTTGAGGACTACACTCATGATCCTCTCCAATTCAAGATTCAACCAGAGAAGGCCTCTCTTAATCACAGCTGCCAGTGTGTATCATAACGGCTATGATTGAGAGCGCCCCACATGATACATGGGTTGGCAGGCTGCTTGGGACCTATGCAGTACCACAACAACGAAAATAACCAACATGAATAATTCCACCTAGACAATGAACCTATCAGGTTAGGTTAAATTAGGTTGAGTCAAATAGATTAGTTCAAGCATGATTTAGTTTCCAGCTCGGGAGTTGGGACTTAGGAGCATTGTTAATATGGATTAAGTTTGGATTCGACAGAGCTATGAGCCTGAGAAAATATAAGTTGTGAATTAGTTGTTTAGATCGATTGAAGACCCTAAGTAGGAGATTTGTTTACCATGATGGTTGGATCATATTACTAAGCAAGTCCAATCAGCTAAATATTTGGTTGGCATTTTCTCAGGGCCAACCCAAGTTATGTACGCATTTACGTAATCAACTGAAACTATAGGATGAATTGTGTTTGTTTGATTATGTTATCTGAGTTACACCAGTACTCATCTAGTCGTTTGAGTGGATTGGTAGATGCAACCTAGTTTAGCATTGGTCAATGACTTGGAACAGCGCATAGCTTGTTTAATTGATAGTCAAGCCAAATTTATCTCTATCAGGTCCAATCTGAATTGAAGTTTTCACTCTTGACAAACATTATGAAATAATTCTTTGTCGAGTCGAGCATGAACAAATGTGAATGAGTCATGTCAAATTTACCAAATTCAAATCCAACACAATTTTAACTTGAGTCATAATTTGAGATTCACACTTGATTCTCTAAGGTTCTAAGATGCTGATCATTTGGCGGCCAGCAAAATGAAATAAGAATTTGGATTATCTCATAGGGATAAGAATTTTTGAAATATCCAAGATATTCCAAAATCTCAATTGATACAAAGGGAGATCCAAGATATTGAAATCTCAAGAAATATGATACAGTGTAAAACTACCTCAAAAAAAATAAAATTCAAGTAATATGTTAATAATTGCATCTTTGATCTCTAACCAATAGTAAAGTGGATCAAAATCTCAGTTTATCTCTTACCCATAAAGAAGTTGCTAAAAATAGGAAAAGAACCAAGATCTCCCAAATCCCAACCAATAATTGAGGAATCAAGATTTTTGGAATCTTGATAAATATAGTCAACTCAAGATTAGTGAGCATATTAATAATTTAATTGAAATATTATAACAAACTAGAAAAATCTCAAATAGAAAAAATTGAAAAAACAATGAGGCAACATGAATAGATATTTAAATATTATATTGGTTGAAATATCAAAATATTATGTTGATCAATATACTAAGGATTAGGATTAATATAATGTAGACTAAGATATTGATAATATTATATTGAGAGGATCCCATATTAATATAAATCAGTATTGGTTTAGGTCTGCTATAAAGTGTAAAACAAGTTTATGAAGAATTTTAAGATTTGAAAATTACATCAAATTGCAAGCAGTGTACTGCTTACCTATTAGGTGCCCACTTTTAAATTTGAAAATCAATCATAATCTGAAGTGGAAAAAAGATCTAAATCATACTAAAGGGAAACCCACGCTTAGTTGAGATGCTAAGTTAGAGTCCTCAATATTCTAGATATGAACTAGAGAGATTTAGTTTTTATCTTATGATTATTATTGTATTGCATGATGGTCGTATTACCATGAGCATGTTGCCTCATGAACCATATAGGACTCATCCATACTTTTTCTTGAGATTGGGAGGAGCTATTTCTAACTTTTAGCCTATACCTACTCCATACAAACTAGAGCCCAAGCTCACAAAACTAGGGTTTAGTATAATTGGGATCAAAGTGAGGGCGGCACCGTATGGAATCAAATACTTGCTTAAAGTGGAAAGGAGTTGTGGCTTCTGAATATCATATGATCGAGAAGGAAGAAATTCTTCGGACTTGCTCAATTTAAATTTTTTATAGAAATTTAGAAATAAAAATTTGATGAAAATAGTAATTCGGTTCCATTTTTGTATTAATGACTTATAAAATGAGTTGCAAAGCCTCTATTATACCAATAAGATTCATCATTACACAATGCTAGTGGATTTTTCGTCTAATTAAAAGAGATTATAGCTTTATTGAAATAGATATGATTCATATACATAATTTTTGTAGCAAGTTTTCGGCTGGGGTCGGAGAGGCTGGAGCGTAATGGTGCCCGGTCTGAGTGATGGTGACCAGACCTACAAAACAAATCCCGGACCGAAGTAGGCTCCAGCAGGGACACTCCAACGTCCAAGTCGGATACCTGGAACAGATGAGAGGGAAAGAGTATGAAGGATGTGTTACCATTTTTTTTGGAGTCTCCATTTTTTCTTTTATACAGGAGTCGTGGAGAAAAAGTCGTGGGAGACCATCCCGACTTTTCCTAATGTGCCATTCCTGATGTCTATGCTGATTTTTGATGGCTAGTGTCATACAACAAACCATTCTCAAGAGTGCTCGATTTGATGGTACCTTACGCGGTGCACAGCCATCCATTCTTAGAAGTGACTCGATTTGATGTCAAGTGACATGATTTGATAGGGTTGTCTGAGGGTCCCCACTTATCATTCCAAATATGTGGATGGGACTCGATATCCTATCACACAGATCATTGGGGAATGAAGATCGATGGTGGATAACATCGGGATCGGGACTCTCCTTGGGTTGGCACCTGAGGCACAAGTGCTATTGCGGTGATAAGGGGCACTGAATGCAAGGTCGGAGATCCATTCACGAGATTGTGGCTGATGCAGAGGTCAGTGGTCGGCGTGTGGATTGGCCACGATCTGGGTTCATCTGGACTTTGATCGTCAAGGTCTTATTAGTAGCACTGGGATGAATCTTGAGGCTCACGGCTTGGGTGGGTTCCCCCACAACATTTGCCCCTCCCACTTCCAAGTCTGAAGTGGTCAGTTTGAACAGCAGAAGTGGTGGTCCTCCCAAGCTTATCCGAGCGGACGAATCTAGGCCAGTTGCACTTTTTGAGTTGATAGCCTTGGATGGATTTCCAACAGGCTTCTAATTGTGGTCAATCTTTGTTTAGAGACTTCGGCTTTGACCTTCAGGATATCTCTGAGGGTTTCTTTGGATGTGTTTTGTGGGTACCGACCTAGGCGATTATGAAGCCAAGATGCCTCTAGGGTGGCCGTGATTGCATGGAGTGTAACTTCAGAGGTTCCAATTGGGAATAAAATGTCTCTGGGAGATCAGGCTGCCAACTTGTATGCCAAACTCTTTCTATCCTTATTCGGATGCTATCTCATAACTTTGACCATCTTTAAAGAGAAGGTGGAGGTTTCCAAGGGGATTAATTTGAGAGTCGCCTAGGACCCATCCCAATTTGTCACATCATGAATTAAGGTAGGTTTTGAAGCATCTTTGTGAATTGCTTCCCACAGCTTTAATTGGACAAGGGTGTCATTATGGACTACAACATTAGGCACTTCAGAGTCTGCCAAGTGGCACAGCTTGACTGCCTAAGGATGGGGTGCATATCGTCGAGGCCTTGTATAAATGGGCCCCTTTGCTAGGCACGTTTGTCAAAGAACATTCCTTCTTCTTATGGTCATAGAGTTATCACCATGGTCCATGAAGGAGGCCATCAAGAAGAAGATGGTCAGCCTTTGTAGAGAGCCTTCATCCAAGAAGGCAAAGGGGGCTCAGTCTGGGGCCTCCTTTTCAGCCCAAGCTCCTGTTGGGAATAGTGTCCCAAAGCCAATCATCAGCTTGTTGACGGTTGTGCTCATTTTTGTATATGTACATGAGTTATGAATTAATAAAATTATTTTGGCATTCTTTTTTCATCACCAAATGTTTCATCTTCTAATGAACTCCTATGTTGTAGTGAAGTTCTTAGGACTATTTAGACTCGACAAAGGAGGATTTGTCATTTAGTCCTTAAATCTGTTCGCGACCAAATGATACGTTGTTATCAAGGACGAC
>KE507540.1:30933-58167 GCA_000441515.1 Elaeis oleifera
AGATTTTTCTTGGATTTTTGGTCCCTCTTTCTAAGTTCTTTATGGATTTTTCTTTCTATTTCTTCTAAAGTTCATGGATGGCTTAATCTTTTTTTTTCCCTCTAGATTTTTCTTAGATTTTTTGGTCCCCTTTTTCCATTTTTTTCTTAGGTTTTTTCTTTCTATTTTCTTCTAAAGTTCTTAGATGGCTTAATCCTCTATTTTTGTTTTTTTTTTGTCTCTAGGTTTTCTTTTGATTTTGTGGTCTCTAGATTTTTTTTGGTAGGTCATGGAAATAATCCATTTCCTCTGCTTTTTATTGTTTGTTCTCTTGCTTTGGAATGGGATTTGAAATCAGAGAAGCATGCTGTTTTTTGGTTGTTTCTTTTATTGTCTCCTAGGCTTGTGATAATCAGAGAAGCAGCTTTTTGATAAATTTCTGGATGTCAAGATATGTCAGGGTAAGATAAACAAATACAAATTTTAATTGGATTAGGATAGCTGCAAATTTGAAAATTTGAAAATGAATGGTTTACTTGTGTAATCTTTGCATGTTATGAAAATCTGAAGTGCCTTTTTTTGTTATACTTTCATAATATTGGATATTTTATTTTAGCTGCTATTTGTATGAGATGTTAGCTATATCCAAGAGTCATATGTAAGAAATTCAATCTCTAAAGCCACAAGTTATAGCAAAAATATTTACAGATGGACATGCAAGCCACAAGTTAGGAACATATATGACCATGTTTTCATATTTATGCATCCATTTATGTAGATGAACAGATACATAAATTGGTTCAGATATATATTTATAGATTGTAGAAGAAATTTATAGTTAATATAAATAACCATCATGATTAGATAAACAATTTAAGAGTAGGATGATGATGCAAATTAACAGGCTTAGGGAAGAAATTACCCAATATGACCACACAATGCTGTAAAGAAAAACTACAGAATTTTATGAGAAAATTTCAGCAAGTTAGAATTCAGCAATAAGAGGCTAATAATAAAAAATAAATAAATAAGAAACAGGATGATCAAAAATGAAAGGAAACTACATGTGCACAACTTGCCAAGAGACCTATGTTAAGGAGTTGCTCCTCACCCAATGTGGGAATTAATAAGTGCATCAGGAATAACTGCCAAATGAGCTGGTCTTAGATGAAACCTATTTACTGGTTAGCTTCTTGTCAATGCCTGCAGCCATGCACTAATATGAATAAAAATAAATCCTTACAGAAATTATACAAGCAAATTGTGTCAAACAGCATCAAGAAAATCATACCTATGACAAGGCTCTTGCAATCCCAATGATCAGTAGCAGACAGCAACTTGATCTTTGCTAAACTGAAATTGTGCTTTCAAAAAGTATTGTGTTGATACCACACAAAAACTGGTAAGTAATCAGAACCTTCAGGATAGGCATATATAAATTAAAGTTATATATGAAAGAATCTACAGTTGCAAAAATCCCAATTTATGAAAAAACTCTCAAATTGAAATTTGATAAATTTATGACCTTCTTAAATATTTCTTATTTATGCTTTTAGTTATAATAATTATATACATAAGACATACCTTAAGAGTATCAATAGCATTAAGATATATTCCCTTAGTGCTATCTACTTTCATGTAATATATATTTGATACTTAATTATATGAATCTCCTTTCTAACTTTGATGCTATATAAGAAATATATATTATCTAATTAATGAACTAATTTTTTTGAAAATATTTCTATTGTAATAACTTTTTGTACTATCAAAAGGAGGAGAGAAAGATATAAATCTCTACATATTAAGAAAGATACTCATAGAGGATAAAAGAAATTAGTAGTAGAGATTGCTCCAGATATATCAAAAATTGTCGGCGATAATGCAGAAAGATTTAACAATTATTATGGGCTTATTCTTAGAAGTACAACACTAATATCAGTACATCCTTGGAAAAAAGTTGTGACATAATATGGTGAACATATATGAAAGAAAGTTCAGGTAAATCAATTAAATTTATATTTTCATATTATGGATATTCATCTAAATTATTATATTTAATTATTTGATATATAGTATATTTTGTATAATATAAATTAAGTTATTTTTTATAATATATAATTTAGGAGTACTTCAGTATCCAAGATAATGAAATCAAGTTACAGATGGCTGCCATCAAAGAGATGCATTGAGAGTATAGATATTGAAATGATAGACTTTCTACTTATTATAAAAAATTTCAAACTGATGAAAAGAGAATAACCAACCCTCCTAAAGACTTGACTCCAGACTTATAAAAGTGAATGGTGCAGCATTTCTGTTCAGAAACATATCAAGTATGAGAAATTATACTAATAATTACTATAATTATAGACATATCATATTAACTTGAAATATATATATACCAATTATATGTGTTTCTTTTTTAAAAAAATTATTAGATATTTATTATTTTTTATTTGTTAAAATCAAAATTACAAGGCAAAAAGTAAGAGAAATGTAGAAAACTATAAGGGTGCAAGGTGTGACATACTACGGGACCGATTCTATTTATGGAGTATGAGTATAATATGGTACATTATTCTATATACAAACTAATTATTAATATTTTTTTATAGTAAGTTACTTAATTTTGTTGATATTTACTAATGAATTTATTTACTAGCTAAAATTTGGTATCATGAGTATACTCGAAAAACAAAAGAGGGAACATATATTCATGTATGTACACTCACTATTATAGAAAATATTTGAATATATAATATATACTTATGTTATTGCTTACGATCTATTGTAATATAATGCAGAAAAAATTGAAGGATTTTGTTGACCAACAATCGTAGCCAGATGGTACTCAAATGAGTAGAGATGAGATGCTAGTTGAGATTTTAGGTACAAGATCAAGATATTTTTGCAGCAAAGGATTAGGATAGAAGAGTTATTCTAGGGATGCTTCAAGCTCTCGATTTGATGATCAACAAAAAATAGCAGAACTTGAGAAAAATTTAGAAAATCTATGTAATTCGATGGAAACTGAGAGGACTCGGATGGAGGAACTTTTTAATAGCAAATAAAGCAACAAGTTAAACAAAGAATACAACAACAATTTGATCAAATATTTAGAGTGCATATGCAGCAGATGTTCTAAAATATGCTATTAGGGATGTCATTTTTCAATCTCGATAAAGAATAAGTGACTTTTATGATGATTTATTTAATAAAAGTGTTACTTTAAAATGAATTTTATTATTAGCTAGTGCTGAATTCATTTCTTTAAATAAAAATAAGATAGTAGTTTGTTGATAATAAAATATAATTTTTTGTTGTCAAATTTTTGTAGGATGAAAATGATCGTAGAGTTAAAGATGACGATGAAGAGTGATGAGATGTAATGTCATAGAGACTTTGATATTATTTTGAAACTTATTTTTGACATTTTAGAGTGATTGTGCATACACTATACTTAATATTTGGATTATGTGTATTTGGTGGAGATTTGGTTTTCATTTGGATATTATTTCTTAGGTTTGAACTATTTGTTTAGTGGTACTTTATTATATGATGGAAATTAATGATGACATTTGAGACATATATATTGTTGATATGGAAATGGTATATATAACATTAAAGCAATTTTGCTATTAAGATGTAAATTTATGATTAATTATATCATATTGAAAGCAGGTCTTGATGTTATTATGTATGTGTATATGAACAACATATAAAAGACATGCTATTAGGATAGTCTATGCTAAAAGTCCAGCTCATAGCATATCTTTTAGCTTGGATAGTCCTTATCAAAATTTTTATATTACAAGCTCGGGCAAGGCTAATCCTTGCTCATACTTATTTCTAGAACATAATATAATATATTTTAATAAAACTTTTCTATACCAAAAAAATTCTATATTACAACTTTAGATAAGAATTTTTCTTGTCATAAAGGTAGTACTAATTATTATTGATAGATTTTAGCTAGGATAATCCTTATTATAAACTTTATATTTTTGACATTCAACAAGGATTTGCATTGCTAAAAGGATATTGGTTACAAATTTATGCTAGGATTATCTATGCTAGAATATAGCATTAAACAAGGATTATCCTCACCTAAAAAAACTATAAGTGAAACTAATCTTAGCTAATAGTCTATATTTATATATAAATTATATTTATTATTTGATTTTTAGCTAGGACTATCCTCGCCAAAAATTAAATATTATAAATAATTATTTTTATCAAAAAAAGGCAAAACGGTTTTCATTTTGATATGGTTTGTGTCCTCACCAATAAATCGACTTTTGCAAGAACTATATTTGTCTAAAGGAATAGATAATGGCCATATAGGCTAGGACCTAGGGAGAAGTTTTTGTCCTTGCCAATAATATTTGGCAAGGATAAAAGTCCATACCAAAGATTCATTTTATTGTAATATATATATCAATTTATCTAAAAGTATGTATTGGATTGTTAAATGACTAATTTATTAAGTATATATCATCGAGTCGTGTATTGTGATCGGTAAACTCCATATTTCAAAATTATGTATGATTTATTTGGAGGTATGTATTAACTTGTTTGATAATTAATTTACTTAGTATATATCACTTGGTCATATAGTATATATCGATAAAAATTATATTATGAAAATGAAAAAGAATGAGAATATCACACCTTTTTGTTTTAATTACAAGACTAATGATTTCGTTAGTAGGAGAAGTCTTTGACTTTAAATTTTTTTTAAAGATTAATATTAGAAAAATATATGGCGAATGATGTAGGTCCATCTCATAATTCTTTCTCTGGGGCCCACCCAATATGATTTTCATTCGAGAATCAAATTTTGCTCAGAAGGATTGCATTATAGAGCTTTCAAATCAAACTAAGGATGTAAGCAAAGGCATTGCCGGACTTGTGAGGAATGAAATGCTTCCAAGAGAAGAAAATGAAACTAGCATGTTGGAGCACCATTGTCCAAGTTTAAGATCTACTTATGAAGATTTGATTGTTTCTTTCTTGCCAAAGGGACCAACAAATCGCTAGCTTGAAGGTGCGACAAACCTATCAATCTCCTCGCATATTAATTAATCTGTGGATCCTCATAAAACATCACCCTATAATGCTCATGAGACTTGCTTATTTGGATAAGCCACATCCTTACCTGATTAGTCCTCTATCGTCTCTTTGCTTCACTGCAGAGATCAATAATATATAGAGTAGTCTAAACAAACCCTTCGAGGATGAAACCTCTCGGTTATCTTCTCGTCCACAATGTAGTCAGCTCATCTGACGAGCATTGCCCTGAATGCCTCTATGCGAGACCATCCGAGCGTGGCACCACCATTGCCCCACAACGTGCCATGGTGGATTTGTATCTTACGGGCTTGGGAGAGTCGGGAACAAGGACAAATCTCTGCACTCCTTTTTAAACCAAGAGGAATCTTCGAATATCCACACATATCTTGATGGTCCACCACCATGCCAAATATTACGTGTTCTGAGGCCCCTGATATCATGCCACGGCTATGCCGCTCCTTGACGAACCATTACTTCCTCAATACCCTAACAAGGCATCCTCCTAAACTTCATCCGGGATTTTTAAAATATCGGACAGTATTTATAAGTTTTGACTATGTCAAATCCTCTACAGCACTGTGCAATACCCACGCCGGCACCCCCTATGACACGCTTGTATCAAAGCCCGTGACAACAGGCAAAGATTTTGATTGAAGGTAATGCACAAGGTGCTCAAGAAGATCAGCATACAACTCATTCTGCCTCTTTTTCGCTGCAGCGGGGCTCTGTGGTTAAGGTGCGGAAACATATGGGATGTTCTCGTGAGACACAACAGTAGCTTTATAAATTACCTACACAACATCAAGTTCCTACTGAGTTATTGCCTAAAGAAAGTTCAGGGACACTTTCGCATGACATGCTGGTCCATCATCTACAGTCTACAATTGCTGGCAACAAGGTTTTGGCTGATTCCTCTTTGAATTTATTGCCATTGCAAGCTGAGTCTTCCTTTAGTACAAGTACTATGGGGATGGAGTCTAGTTTAGTTCATGACTTGCATAATATTTCACCATCACATTATTAGCATGGAATTGTTAAGGGACAGCTAAACCCCATTTGCTAGTTATATTAAAATTTAATGCGTCAAAATAGTTCATATATTTTGTGTTTTTTGGAAACCAGGTTGTCAGATCATGCTTTAATTTGTATCCAAAGGTTCTTAGGGCCTGGACTGGGTGTTCATATGATTCCGACTGTGGGTATGTCAGGGGAATTGTTGTTGTATGGCAAAGAAATTTGGGTGGCGTGCAATTTATGCATACTAAGATACAATGGCTTTTGGGTAAATTTCTTTATCGAATGAACCTATTTGGATTTTTGGGTGTTGCGTATGCTAGTATCTCTCTATCTTAGCGTCATTAGGTTTGGTTCTCAAGTCTTTTCAGATCAAGAACTAAAGAAGTTTTGGGTCATTTTTTATGGTTACCGGTCTTATGGTTACCGGTGGCTTCGTGTCTCCAAGCAAACTGTGGTCGGTTGGTGTGGCACGTCTCTACCGGTCGCTCCTATGCAGCAGACAACGATTCGGTCGCATTAAAACGCCGGCTAGCCAACTTCTTATCGCGAGAACCAAACGAGGAGAGCCGTAGGGCAATAGAGTAAGGGTGGGGGAGAAGGGGGTTTAGGGTTCCGACAGCCATGGCACCCCCGGAGGACAACGCCGGCGAGGCGGCGGCGGAGGAGGGATCGTCTGTACCTGAGGTGGCTCCTGCCCCCTCGCCGGCGAAGGCCCCCGCCTGCGGCGGCGACGGACGCCGCATATCGACTGTCCTCATCATCATAGGTGCTTCCCTCGGCTTTTGCCCTCTCTCTTTCTCTCTGTCTTTCTTGGGATTTGGTTTCCTGATTCGATCTCTTGGGGATGCTTTCATTGGTAGCCATGCAGACGGAGGCGCTCCCCCTCGTCAACAAGTTCCAGCTTTCTGAGGACACCGATGGTTCCCTGTGAGTTTATATGGTTTCTCTCTTGCTTTTGAAAGCGAGGAATTTGATTTGTGGATCTGATTGTTTTTGTAAAGAATAGAGATAGGAGTGAATTTCGCATGAATTGTTGACTGCAGCTAAATTCCGCCCGTTTGGATTAAATTTTGAGCAGACAGCTTGATAAGGCTATTTTGAGTAGTGACTCTTGCTTTTGAAAGCGAGGAATTTGATTTGTGGATCTGATTGGTTTTGTAAAGAATAGAGATAGGAGTGAATTTCGCAGAAATTGTTGACTGTAGCTAAATTCCGCCCGTTTGGATTAAGTTTTGAGCAGACAGCTTGATAAGGCTATTTCGTTTAGTGATGGAAGCTTGAATTTTGATTAGATAGCTTGAAAAGGATTTAATCCTCAAGGGCCTGTTGTGGAAGGATGAGGATGTTGAGGGATTGTGGAAGATCATGGGTCCTTCTAGCTTGGATGCGTGTGATGCCAAAAGTTACTAGTTTAGCTTGATTAGATGTCTTAGTATCTGTATATAATCTGTGGTAAAAAGTGTAATTATATGATGATTGGCCTTGATTGAACCTGGACAGTTAGGTTTGATATAGTATGTGATGAATAAAACCTTGGTTGTTGTCTAGGTGCAATAGCTGCATACCAAACAAGCATTATTGTAGGCATGCAAATCAAGAACAACAAACCATGATGACGATGGCATGTCTTATTTATTCCAGCCAGTTTTATGGTTAGTGCTATTGCTGTTCATTTTAGTAGCTAAGTTCTTCATCTAATGTTACAAAAGGTTTAAAGGGAGAAAGGATTAAGTTAGACTAAGTGTCTTAATATGTCAACAGTCCCTTTGAAAAATTCCATGTCTTCATATGTCAACAGTCCCAAGTGTCAACATACATTATTATATGTGTAAAGTATGTTTCAAAAACTTCCAACTCTGTGGCCTCTGTTGTCTTTAGCGCACATACATAGAGGTGGTGTTGGGTCATGTAAACCAGTGAATGCAACATTAACTAGATGGAGAAATGAACAAGAGAGGAAGTTTTGGGAAAAGGCGAAGAGGGTGAGTAAAATAAAATAATGCTCCACAGTATTACAAATGAGAGAGGAGGAGACTGCTTAATAACAAAGCAGTGGTGAAGACGGAGATGGTATGGTGTGAATTTGGGAAATACATTATCTAATGATGCTCCCATCCACCATTTGTTTAATCCTGGACATGATCCTAAGGCTTAAGGGTAACAATGTTAAGCTGCTCTTAAGAGCATTCTTCCATTGATAAAGATGTACAAAATGCTCTATGCACTTGTACATGAGTCATATATGATCTTAGTAATTATGTCATTGTACAACACAACTAGTATATAATATGCATTTTTTTTGACTTACATTATATTTTATTATGAATTTTATTTCCATGATATAGATAAAAATATTTGAATATAGTTTCCTGATCCCATTATCCAATCATTTCTCTTATATTAACCTAGATATATGTTCAAATTAAACCTTCCTATTGGTATCCATAAAATCTAAAACATTTTGGCTGATATACTAATCTCAATATAATGTTTAAATTACCTTGCATCAAATTTTAAGTTTCATGCCTCAAGCATGATAATTTTTTTTCGTGCTCTATCTATTGTCTGAAGTTCATTTTCATAATCATCTTCCAAGTTGTTTTGATCTTATTCTGCATCTTCCTCACCCCTCTACACAAATTCAAACCTTAACCATTGCAAGGCCTGTAAAGGTTGCTATTGCACTAGATCGTACTGCCCCACTTGATATTTGATTTTCATGGTAGCCCATTTTTCTTATATTGACTAAACATTCAGACTGATATTTCCCGACCTAGGTTTGTCTACACCCTGATGCGAGTTGTTCAACATGTCAATCATGAAACACTTCCCTTATTCTTTCTTTAAGGCACAAACAGAAGCATGCTTTTATTCATTGTCCATATTATAACATATGCCATTGAGTGCATTGCTGGTAGATATTTAATGCTTTGTTCACTTTTTTACTAGTACCTTTTCCCCTTGCATACTGTAAATTGTGATCAAACTCTTTATTTTGTGATCAAACTCCTTACATGAACTTCAATTCTGACTGTTGAGTAGTTTTTGTCAATTAAAAGTGGCAAATTGTGTAACTCCTTTAGCTTCTATATTTTAATGCATTAAGTTCCTTTTATGTAATAATACATCGCAAACTTCTACAAATTTCCTACAGTTTTTTTTCCTTGTTATAGCAAGCCAAATAGGTGCCAGAGATTTTGGTTTAAGTTTGAAGACATGAGTGATATACTGCATTCGTTAATTTAATTTCGTCATTTTAGATTTGTTCTTCATTGTTCCAATGAAATTTGTTATCTACAATATTTTCTTCCTCCCTATTGGTTTTCTGGCTTGATTTTTCTTTTTTTTCAAATTTCTTAATTATATGACAGGTTCCTAAAGGTGTTCCATGGGTCAGATACCACGGTAAATACAAAGAATTGGATATAAATTTAGTCTGGCCAGGGAAAGACTCTGTTCTGGGTAAGCTTTCCATATTTTTTGTTGTAGATGCATGAGCCACATGATATTTGCCTGATGTTTGTTTGTGCAGTACCAGCATAACACAGAAATCTCATATAAAAGAGTTAGAAAGATCATGTGTAATTCTTCTATAGCTCCCTTTTCAACTAGCAACATGCAGGCTACATGAGTGAGGGGCAACATGGAAGTTGTTGCTTGTTTGTCTGAGATTTGTTTTGTTTTCCTAAACAATTTCTTCTTCAATTCCTTACCAAACTTGATATATGGATTGACTTTTGAAAACACTGAATTAGAATATACATACTACTCTAGTGTAGTTTTCCTCAAGGTTCAGTAGTAGTGGCTGGGTAACTGACATTTCTTTGAGTACCAAATGAATGCTGTCAAATTAGGACAGTTTTTTTTGATTTTTAAAAAAGTTTTTTCATTTTTGCATTGTGAGAAGTTCAGCTTTATAAATGCTTCAATAATCTATTTGCCATTGAGGCTGAAACTGAGGGATGAAGTTAAACTCTCATGAGGAGATAGGGATGTTATTTCAGTGTTGTACAAGCTTTGTCTTAAAGATGATAGATTCTAGTATGTAATTTTGGAAAGATGTAAACCTATTGTGCATCAAGAATAATTTAGATTCATGTGATTATGTAGCAGATAAATTATGTTTATAATATGCTAAATTCTGATTATCTCTCTAGACAAACAATAACTGTTCCAAAATTAGTGTTGTTTCTGTAGTCACTGTGTAATTTGCTCTTGATGGCCTATGAGCAATATAAAGCGTAAATGACAAAACTAAGAACATTGTTTCTAAAGTATTTGTTTATTTGTCTGGTTATTGATGACTGTAGGAGAAGCAACAATAACAAATCATACTAAAAACCTCCACCACAGGCAATAATATATGAGATAGTTAGTTTGTAAAGTATAAATTCTTCAATTAGTTGTAAATAACTTGTGAGTAAATTGTAAAATCCATTTATAATTTGAGATAGTTGGATAGTTTTGGAATGTTTTGTTTATGAACGATAATCAGAGAACCACTGGGCCAAGAGGAAAATCAAGATTATTTGAAATTTTCTCAATAATTCAGAGCATTGTGAGTTTGTGACTGTGGATAAGAGAGTGATGGAGAGGAGAATGATGGAGTTTGGGAGAGTTTAGATTTGGTCAATTTGACATGGACCTTGTCAATTCCAAGTCAAGAAGAGGTCGGAACGAAGGAAAGATGCTCATCCCTTAATCTTTTTTTCCTTCTTTTTGCCATGTAAAATGGGGGAAGGTCACTAAATTCAAGAGAAACCCTGTTAAACAATGTCAAACTTTCTCAAGTTTGACAAACTTTGAATATGGTATAGGTTGGGCATCTACTTCAAATGTCTTGAAAGTTTTTTGATGTATTTTCTATAGTTTCAGGAAAAAAATGGTATCATGTTTGTACCATACATGTGTACATTCTAACCTTAATCCTAATAACAACTGCAAAACAATGCAAAGAGAAGCCTAAAGAAAAATTATGGCCATACTGGTACTGGCACATAATTCAATTTACTGCATTTCTGGACTGGAAGAAACCCTAACGCCAATAATAACCCTAAAAAACAGAAAAGGAAAAAAGTTTGATACTGGTAGCAGTACTAGGACCATAAATCATTTCAAGTGTTGTCATTCTAATGTATCTGGAATATGTTCACTTAGTCCCTAACCGACACTGTTACTGGTATTGTTGCTTCAATCCTTGTTTCAGCCCTCACTTAACTTTAGGACATTTGGCAAGGGAATGAGAAGTAGATCAGTTACATAAGAATGGAAATAAAATATTCAACAGCAACAGCTATAGTTTATAGTTCCAATGTCAGTAAAAAATTTAAAATCTTTTGAAAATATTAATAGCATTACGTTAAGTAACATCTTTTCCTTAATGTCTTGTTTTGTTTTGTAGACATTTTCCTTTTTTGTCTACTTTCTTTTTCTAGTTCTCATAATATGTCTGTGCTCTTGCAGGAGTTGATAGTGTAGGCACGGTATCAGCATCTCTTGTCACATATGCTTCTGTCCAAGCATTGAAGCCAGATCTCATCATCAATGCAGGCACTGCTGGTGGCTTTAAGGTATGTTTCTATTCATTGACTGGGATTTTATTATCTAGAATCTATCCAAAACATAATTAATGTAGTTCAGTCGGTATAGATGCCTCACGACAGGTAAATCATGATGCAACCTGTGAAGGAAGGAATCACTCAAACTCTTGTGCATGCATGAAATCTTTGTGTTTGATCATTTGAACCTGATCCTTAAGTTATTCTTTAGATGAATGAAATAAATTACCCAACATATAACTGGTATGTATCATGATTGTTAGTGCCACAGATCGAGTAGATTCTCCAATATATAATACTTATCATGATTGTTAGTATCATGATTGTTAGTGCCACAGATCGAGTAGATTCTCCAATATATAATACTTACAAGAAACATTGAGAATCCATATTACTGAAAATATTTTTAAAACTTTGTAATTTTCTTTCAGATGTCAACACCCTTTCTTCTTTCATTGTATTTCTTTTTTTTGGTTGGGGTTGGGAGGGGGGAGTTTGGAGGTCCTATCATGTCAATTTCTTCATGGATCAATGCTGATGTTGGACTCCATTCTGTGGCGGATCTGCCACCTGGTTTTAACATCAGTTGTATTGCGGAAAATCCTCTGGTTGTCTCAAAATGAAATTGTTGGTGGATAGCATTCCTTGAGTGAAGTGAATAATATGAAATGGTGGTGGAGAGCATGTCATCAGGTTGACAGACCTGATGCTAGTGCTATTTAAAGAATCCAAATTTTCAGTCTACAGTGTTATTTTTCATGAGGGCGATTCTAAATGTTATAATATGTAAGAAACATACACACTTGTGATTGTGAAATTTTCTTTAAATTAATTAGTTGAATACGGTGCTCTCTTATGGAGGGATCTCATTTTGGTATGCTTGGAGAGATGGTGTATAATGGTGATAACAGCTAGTTGTGAGGATGAACTGATCACATCTGTGTCATATATTATATTTATTTTCACTACAAGATCCTTCTGAAATCGTACTTGATGATGATTTGTGGATTAGACAAATCCTATGTTTAGGTCAGTTTTTTGCATTTTTCTCAATAATTTTTCTATATGTTCTTTTCCTTGATTCTTTTGCACAAAGCTTTTAGTAGTGTGGCCTTTTGTTCCATAAATCTGTCACCTATTTATATTTCTATAATGTATACATGATACTTCCCATTTTCTATTTTGAGTATTGTTTGGTAGCTATTTGATATTTGCTGATTAATGTCACTCAAAGCTCTTTTAAAATTAAAAAAAATATAGAATTGCCTCCCAAATTGCTTACTTTTGCTGTGCCTATCACCTTGTTTCATTCCAAACTTACAACATATCATGACCCCTTTGTGGCATGAGTATGACCTATTTTATGATCTTTTTGACCTGTTTCTCTCCTGAGCATGATAAAGATTTCTTGCAATATGTATGTGATTATTGGTCTTAAAACAAAGCATTTATTTCACTTTTTGAGGATTGCTAAGGAAATTGTTGTGAAATAAATATTCAAATGCTCTTCAAATGTGTCACCCAGGGAGTTTCTTTATCATATTTTGTCTTTGTTCAAAATCTCTAATCGACCAAACTCTTTTTATGTTTCCCCCAATGTGCATACTGGCTTGTGTTTGTGTTTAGGTTCTCCTGAACTGTGACTAGCTTATATTTGGTTATGCATGCCTTATTATTTATTCTTTCTAAATAATTGAGACGTTATATATTAATTACTCACAATTTTCAATTTCGATCACAGTAATTGGATTATACAAAAGACTGAAAGTTAATTCTTGGAAATTTCAGGCAAAGGAGCATGTGTTGGGGATGTGTACCTGGCATCTGATGTTGCTTTCATGACAGAAGGATACCAATCCCTGTGAGTTTTCAATATACATTGTGAACTTATTTACAATGACTAATTTTCTTTGATTTAATTGATACAATAACATTCATGGTTGTCAGAACTAAATTCTCTTGTTTTGTCTGAGGACATTGTCCTATTTGCAAAGTTAAACAACTGACTCTCTTTCGGTAAACGTGTTTATTTTGTTCCAACTAGAGGTGAAGTCCTGGAATGTTGTGTATTATTAAGAGAGGTCCTTAGTAATCAGAAACGATTTTTGCCATTTTAGGAGGTTGTTTCTTATCTAATAGGTAAGCCTTCCTATTTTAGGACACCTGGTCTGCTCCATAATTTAAATTTATATTTATTCAATATTAGAAAGATATCTTGCAGTATAGCAAGGCATATAGGAAGGACTACAATAATTTCCATTGTTAGCCACTTTTTCTATTTATAGGAGGTGGCCTGTGTCATGAATATAACATTATTCACTTATACAAAGCTAAAGAAGATACTGTTATTAGAGCTGAGCAAACCCTAATGCTTCCTCTGCCTCAGCCTTTGCTCATATTTTCATCTTCACTGGCTCCAAGATTGTTCAGATGATCAACAAAAATATAAGAATTGGAAACAACATGGCTAGGGTTAAGAATATGTGAGGGTTCTACAACTATAAAAATAGAATATTTTCCAAGATAATGAATGCTTTTGAATAAAAGGAAGGAATTCGATTATACCTTTTTCTTACCAATGTTCTAAAAGACTGTAGGAGACATACAGTTGGCCTGGGGACCACCTAGCACCTAGTCCCTAGGCAGGTGCCTCAAGGTCAAGGTGGGCCAAGAAAGAAGAGTAAAATTTAAAGAATACAAAGAGAATCTATAGAAAACTGAATCCAAAAAACGAAACATAAAATATTAAATAAGATGTAGTAAATTGATGGGAAGTTCCAACTTGGCAGCATTCACAGTAATTCATAAATGAACCTCAGATTCAATATTGCAGCATATTCAAAACTTTAAAGTGGGCATGTAGGCATCTTTGCATAGGCACCTGATTTTCTAAATATTGTTTCTAATAGACATGGGGCTATTTTTTAGCGTTCAGAAAGCAAACAGTATGGTTTTTGCCAAAACAAATTACTACAGGGAGTGCATGCAAAGTGTGCTGAGATCAGTACAACAACAATGATTAATTAATGTAAAAGGGGAACATGTTCAGAGTAGGAAGAGGGGTTGTGAAATTCATCATTGTTGTTAATTAAGCTAACATTTCTATAATAATTGAATTCTATATTATCTTTTATTTATGTCTATGTGTAACCCAGAAGGAACACTTTTCTTCTTCTAATGTGATGGAACCTTTGTAGAACTGTTTTATATTGAAAATACAGTTTATATAGATATACATGATCAAGATTTAAATCAAGGCCAAAATAAGTAAGGATGAAAATAGCTTAGGAACTTGTCTTTATTGTGGTTATTACATCTTGGAAATGGTCATGGTATCTGATATTAATTTGTGCTGTCACCATGCTGCATATGATGTGGGGATGTTGAGGCAGAAGTTGGAGACCTGATGCTCTTATTGAGAATAACTCATTTAGCAATATATAAAAAAAATGACCAAAGATTAAATTAGGAAGAAGATCATTAGATAAAAGTTTTTTTATTTTTTTTTTTGTACTCCATGATTTGAAGTCAAAATTCAGCATATTATTGCTATTCAGCAATCATCAATCAAAGCCTATTCCCATCAAATGGGGTTGTTATCTATGAAGGACAACTTTAAGTCATGAAGTCCCCATGAAGGATGAAGCTATCTTTACGACCGGTTGATGATGCTGACAGGCCAAGCTTATATATGTATGTCTCTGCATGCTTGGTGCTTAACGTGTGAATGAGTAATTACATGGCATGCACGTATATATCTTGGTGCTAAGTTTTGTTGGCATAATAGAAAGGACTGTTTTACATCAATAAATCGGATATGCTACCAGGGCTTTGCATCTTCTCTTTTATGCTGTTAGTTGCTTGGAACACTATCAACATAATTGAAGTTTCTCAATTTAAATTGATCATTTAATATTCGATCCATTTTACCAATCAAGCCATTATTGTAAATCTGGATTTATATGGGAGGTGGGAAGTTTTCCATGTTTGCTGTTGTCTTTTTAATATAATTTACCTAAGTTTATGCTGATACAGGTTTTTGATTTGTATGGAATTGGAGCTCGGCGAACCTTGTCCACTCCTAATCTTGTAAAGGAACTTAACTTGAAGGTGGTTACCTGTTACCACATTTTGATCTAGTATACTCAATTTATATCCTTTTGCTAGTAATATGAAGCATAATAGAGGTACGAATGTCACTGGAAATTTGGATCAACGTGGTTAGCAATTTAACTACCTCATTTAGTTCATGAATATTAATTCTTTGGCTTACTTTTGTAACTCTTTGTTCTTCCACCATGATGCTCAATAGACGAGTACCAAAGAAGGTCTAAATTAGCCCTCAGTCAAAATAATGACCATGTCAGAATTTAATGTTTCATCATCCTCATATTTTGGGTATAGACTCTATCCTGTCTAACTGACAGTTTTAAATTATTTTTCACTTGTTTAACTTTTGGTCCTGTAGTTCATATTATGAGACTTATCCTTGAATATGAAATGTGAGATTCGTTTAACATTGGTCTTCTTTTTTCTTTTTTGGTTGTAGATTCTCTTTAACAGATAAATGCCTGTACTTTTGTCGCAGGTGGGAAAGTTGTCTACTGGTGACTCCTTGGATATGTCGCCGCAGGATGAAGCAGCAATTCTGGCAAATGATGCTACAATTAAAGATATGGAGGTAACCTTTTCATGAAACCCCTATTTCCTACCCCTTTATTATTTCAGTCTCCACAATGACTGGAAATTTGGGGATATTTCCTTGATTCTTTTGCTTTTTTTCTTTTTTTTTGGGAAAAGAATGATGTATCCAGTTTTATTGATTTTATATCTTTTGGTTGATGTGGATTCTCTGCAAGATGCTTCTTGCTGAATGCTAACATAGAATGGTCACTTCAGGTTTCCGATTAACATTAGGTCAATAAGAGCATTGAAGGGGTAATTTTGATGGTTGTCCAAGTTAGAGTTCACTAATGTTTTAAAAGGTGGCTGCAGTAGGCAGCCAATCAAGAGACTACATAGTGCATACATGGTATGTGGGCTGCATGCATGGGTGCATATGCACTTACTATTTTTAATTGTTTAAAACTAATATAATATATTAAATGTTACAATAATAATAACAATAAATAACATCAACATTAAAACAAAAACAGCTAACAATTAGTGCTTATGACTTCGTACTTGATATCTAGCAGTAATAATTATAAACATGTTTTAACATTATCAGTACTCATATCTGGTGCATCTAAAACCACATTAGATCTAGCCATCAGCTTGCACCCACTTTATCTGCATGTGGTAACACTAGAGTGGGCTGTATATGTGGCTCCAGAATGCCAAGCAGGCTCACATATGCAGCCATGCAGTATTAAATAGGCTACATATGCGGCTGCATAATGCTAAATGGACTACCTTGTTTGAGTCCATATGTGGTATAACTGCAAATAGGAATCGTATATATGCAATATTGTGTGATAAGGGACTGCAAATACATGCAGGTGCATATGCAGCTGTATGCACTGCAATTTAACACTGGATTTCACTTGTTTGCGCACACATGTAGGATCTCAACTATACAGATGCTGAGTATGGTTCTTTCTTGTTTAAGAACTGTAGAGAGTGGCTATTCTTGGAGGTGCTATTTAATTCATCTACTTCAGTGTCCTTTTCTATTTTGACTAGATCTTAATTTTCAAGAGAAGGTTATAAGCTGCCAAGACAACTTTTAAATGGCATAATTTAATAGAGTAACAATGGGGATCATGATGAAAGTGCATCATGATCCTTTGCTTATGCACTTCATCAAGTTTGCTTCTGTTGATGAATGATTATGTCTTATGAGGTTGACAATGTATACAAGCTATCAGCAAAAGCTGATTAACATTCTCAAGTCTATGACAGCCTACATTTCTTGCTAAGTTGTGCTCTGTTCACTCTGATGGTTGTTTCATCATGATGATTATGAATTCTGTTACTCTGAAATAAGTTGGTCTGAAAACAAAGAAGTCCGTGACATTTTTGCAACATCTTAGGCTATGCATAATGTATTGAAAAGATGTAGACTAGAATATGTGAAGTATATGCACCTCTTGTAAGTTTTAAGTCTGGTGCATGCTTTTGTTCTCAAGCTGTGCATGGCAATCATGTAAGCATATCTTGATATCACACTAAAAGATGATTGTTTTGCTCTGGTTTTATTCCTTCATTGAAGCTTCTTTCTTACCTTTAATTCAACTACATGGTAACTGTGCTAGATTCCTTTTTTAGGGAGCAGCAGTGTCTTATGTGGGTGGCTTACTGTCAGTCCCAGCAATCTTTGTTAAAGCTGTGACAGACATTGTTGATGGAGAGAAGCCCACTTCAGAGGAGTTCTTACAAAACTTGATTGCAGTAACCGCAGCACTGGACCAGGCTGTTAGTCAGGTGATTGATTTTTTAAGTGGTAAATGCCTCTCCGAGCTTTGACAGCTATACCTTGGTCATTTATAAATTGTTCACCACCCTCCAGTAATTTCTGAGGGTTGGTGATCCTGCTGCTGTTTGAAGTGCTATATGTCACCTATATTGGCATATGATTAGCCTATTGGTGCCTCTGCAAGTTAATGGGCTTATGATGTGGGTTGTCAAATAGCTACTTTTTCACAAAGCCCTAAGCGGTTTCTTGTATAAAATCCTCATTGATAGCAGTTAAAAATAGGACATTCTGCTGTATGAGGATTGTTTGCCTACAGATGATAGCATTTATATGCATGGAAGCTTTTGTTAAATACTGCTTGTTATAACTTTTGAGAACAAATAATTGGGAAATGCTAGATGATTGTGATTATGACTCTTGTCAAAGGTTTTTGTTCTGTCGGGGCAGAAGAACCTGGTGCTCAGCTAATTTTGGCTCTCACCTATGGTCATATTCTGTTATTGATGGGACATACTCGGGTAACGACTTGATCTTGTTTGTTGGATGATCATGTTTCTTGTCATCTATGCCACTGGATAAAGCAGCTTAAAATTGTTCTCTTTTTTGGGTAAATGAGATTAAAGTTCGTCATTATAACATTTCCGTTTATAACTGTAGCGTCAACTGGCAGAAAGGGATACAAGAGACATGCATTCAATCCTGCACGCACCATGATTTTTGGTTGGGCTCTCACCTGCCCGAGTTCTCAAAATGCTGTAATTTTTTTTCCTGTATGATTCGGATCCAAACAATATCCAATTACCCAATTCTTTAATGTGCATCCGAATTGAGAATTCCTCTCCTGTATCCCAGAAAAGGAAGAGGTGTTGAATAGCTCAAGAAAGATCGAGTATGGTTGGCGGGTGACTGGTTGACTCTCATTATTTGGGTAAAGCGATCGTCGATCTCTGAGATTGATGATCATCCCATTCAAGTAGACATCGGTCGGCGGCTTCCGTGCCTGCTATCTTCTCAGGCCACCCGTGTCTTTCAAGAGGCGAACCAACTGGTAGACTGGCTGGCAAATTATGTCGCCGGCCATGGAACCTCTGTTCTGTTGGTTTTTAATAGAAACCGTCAGCCTGGGGAACCTGTTATATGATGCCATCTATACTGGGTTAATATAATATATGGTTTACCCAAAGAAAAAAAAAATGTTTTGCCTTGCAATTTAAAGTCATTTTGATGCAGATCGTGTCCAACCTGCGTTCACATTCAGATTTCAGATCTATCAACAAATACGGCACAACTCGGCATCCGAATCCACTATTTAGATTTGAAGATTTTTTACATTTATTTTAAATTTTTGTTTAGGAAGATTTTATCATCTTTTTTCTATTTAAAAGATTCTATCCTCTTTTTTTTCTATTTAGGAAGATTTTATTTTATCATCTTGTTTTAAAAAAAAAATTATTCTATCATCTTTTTTTATTTTGCTCAGGAAGATTTGGTCAAAATTTTTTTCTATTTACGAGGATTTTGTTTGATCATCTTCCTTAGATAGGTCTCTAGGTTTGGAATATTTTTTTTATTCTTAGAGGTGTTGGTCCATAAATAGCTCATAAGATTTTGGTTATGAAAGACAGAATGATTATTGAATAAAATTTGAGTTCTATTAAAGAGTTATGGTAAAATTTTTTCTTTCTCAGGGTGTTATCAGTTCTGGCGAGGTCCAGAGTATAGTATTTCTTTAGATCTATATTCTCCTTTATTTTTTGCAAGATTTGAGAAAGTTTGGAGATTTCATGAAATAGGAAGAAGATGGAGGTTAAAGATGAAGATCTCCTTTCCTTTCCTTATGCGTGCTATCCGAGACATCCGACTAGCCACCCATACCAACAATCTTGGCCAATTTCAGCCCAAAGTCAAGTATTACCATTATAATCTTTTTGCATATCATCTATTGGTAATAAAAGCTAAGTTAATGGGATAGTTAATTTCTATTTTTTTCCTCAAAAAATTCATAGTATATTATTTCTTTTCTAAAAATCTCAGGAATTAATTCAGTCCTTTCTTTTCTGCATGATACTTATTGTGATTGTTAAGTAGAAATTAACTACGTAGATATTTACAAGCTTAGCTAGAAGATTATTGCAGAAAGACTGTGAATTGATTCGAGTTAATCATGATAGCTTAATTGCGAGCTTATTGGATGTCATATGGTATAATTTTTATCTGATTTAATTTTTTATTTTATTCTTTTATTTAGCCAAACATTCTTTCTTTGTTAAAATTAATTTCAAAAGAAAAAAAAGCTCATTTAATTTTATTTTGCAATCAATTTTGCCTACCACATTTAAAGGATAGCAATCTGTAGGATAAGTTTGACATCTTGTGTGCTGTATTGGTACATAGCATATAGGATTTTGGACCATCCTGCATCAGATTTTGTATTAGAGCCATAGGTCAGTGCATAATTCTTAGAAGTAGTAAAATTTATCACCTTGTACCAATATCTTTTGATCCCACTATAATAGATCAAACTTTGCAACAATTAGCTGCTTTGAACACTAAATGAGACGACTTAAGAAATCGTGTGACCATCCTTGAGACTAGTCAGATCATGAATGACACTGTGAATACCAATACTAGTCCCGCTAGAATAGCTCTTAGAGCTTTAGACGATAGAAACCAACCTAACCCTTTAGGTTAATTCCAACCAAATGATAACATTACCAAGAAAGTTGAAATTGAGGCCCAACCTTTGATGGTAGATTTGATCTTAAGACTTTTACTGGTTGATTGACTGACATGGACTAATTTTTGATTGGTACGACATGTCTGATGACCGTCGTATCTGTTTTGTCAAATGAAACTCATAGGAGCAGCCAAACAATATTGGATAAGTGTTGAGCGATAGTTGGCTAGGTCTAGGCAAGCACCAATCACCTTGTGGGATGAGATGAAGGCTAAATTAAGTGAAAAGTATTTACCCTCAACCCGTAGGCAACTTCAAATAGAATAGATGTTGTCATTACGTCAGGGTTCGATGACCGTAGCTGATTACATGCAAAAGTTCGATAAGATTTTGTTAGGTGCAATATCCAAAGAAAGAGGATGTGATCTTAGCTCGATTTAAGAGAGGACTATGTGAGGAAATCCAAAAAGAGATCACACCCATCGAGTCACCATTGTGGAGGATGCATTCCAACTTGCACTCGAGTATGAGCGTTATCTCAAACCTTCAATTAGGTGCTTCAATTACTAAGTCAGGGAGTTGAGTACTAGAAAGTGGACCGATAGGAACCAAACACTAGTAAGCCCATCATGCCCTCTAATCAACATAATCAAGATCCTAACAAAAAATCTTTAGTTGAGAGAACCAAACCAGATCTTTTCCGAGGGAAGTATTTTAACTGTAAGAGGATGGATCATTATTCAAATAAGTGTCCACAAAAGCATAACTTAATGATGAACAATGATGAGGATGACTTTGAGGAAGTAGTGCATGAGACTAAAGAATTTTCTAGTGACGAGGATGAGCATGCGTATGTAGATGATGCTGACGATAATGTTCCTTTGCAAGTCGTTCGTTGTATTCTTACCACCAAGAAGGATGAGGATGATTGGCGACGCACTGCTATCTTCCATACCTATACTAAGTGCAAGGATAAGGTGTACAAGTTCGTTATCGATGGTGGTAGCAGCATGAATGTAGTCGTCAAAATGGTCCTCGACTGGATGAAGCTGACCTCTGATCCACATCCAAGTCCCTTTATAGTTGTTTGGGTAGATAAGACTACGATATCTATCATTGAGTGATGTTTAGTCCTACTCAACTTTGCCACATATAGGGATCAGGTATGGTGTGATGTCCTCCCAATGGATATAGGACACATTCTTTTGGGACGATCGTGATTGTACGATCATGATGTTATATATTATGGCCGTTCAAACACACACACCTTCACCCATAATAAGAAAAGAGTTGTATTGAGACCTCACAAAACTAAGCCGATCAGTATCCATCCAGCAACCTAGCACATCTAAGAGACCAATCGTGTCTAAGGAGAACACATTGAGCATTACTAATGTAGAGTCAACTAAACTGCTTCACTCCCTGAATCAGAAGCAGTTCTATCGAGAAGTTGGTTCTGGAGTTGTCTATACCCTAGTTGCCCGAGAGGTAGAAAAGCCTTACCTTGATCTTGAGTTGACTTTGAACTTTCAAAACCTATTGTTTGACTATTCTGATTTGACCCCAGATGAGTTACTTGATGAACTTCCACCCATGATCGAGAGATATTCAACACGCGATAGATTTCATACTTGGGTCGTCATTGCCAAACTTACCACACTATAGGATGAACCCTAAGGAGCATGGTGAGTTGAAACGTCAGGTAGATGACTTGATTACAAAGGGTTTCATTAGAGAGAGTATGAGCCCTTGTGCAGTTCCGGTACTTCTTACTTCTAAGAAGGATAAAATTTGATGAATGTGTATCGATAGTCGAGCCATCAATAAGATCACTATTAAGTATAGGTTTCCAATCCCTCGATTGGATGACATGCTTGATATAATGGCTGGGTTAGTGATTTTTACGAAAATTGATCTTAGAAGCGGATATCACTAGATAAAGATTAGGCCAGGAGATGAATGAAAAACTACCTTTAAGATAAAAAAGATTTATACGAGTGGTTAGTCATACCGTTTGGTTTAATAAATACTCCAAGTACATTCATACGTATATGAATCAAGTACTTCAATCTTTCATAGAAAAGTTCCTCGTGGTCTATTTCAATGATATTTTGATTTATAATAAAATCGAGGACGAATACCTAAGTCATCTTAGGCAGGTCTTAGATACTCTTAGGAGAGAAAAACTTTACATTAATTTCAAGAAGTGTGCCTTCATGCAACCTAAAGTTGTTTTCTTAGGCTTCGTGGCATCTATGGATGGAGTGTCGGCTGATCCTGATAAGGTTAAAGCAATCCAAGAATGGCCCCAACCCCAGAACATTCATGACGTTAGAAGATTCTACGGGTTAGTGACTTTTTATCGAAGATTCATTAAAGGTTTTAGTACAATTATGGCTCTGATTACAAACTGCATGAAAAAGAGAGAATTCAAGTGGACTAAGGGTGTGGATAAAGCATTTAAAGGAGCGTATGTCTAGTCCATGTATTTTGAAGTTGTCCAATTTCGAGAAGATCTTTCAGGTTTCTTGTGACATGTTTGGAGTAGGAATAGGTGGTCTTAAGTCAAGAAGGCCATCCGATCACTTATTTTAGCGAAAAGCTAAATGAAGCGAAGATGAAGTACTCCACATATGATAAGAAATTATATGTGGTTGTACAAGCCCTACGATATTGGCGGCATTATTTGTTACCTAAGGAGTTTGTTTATTTTCGGACCATCAAGCCCTTAGTTATCTTCAATAGCAAAGAATTAAATTTATGACGTGCCAAGTGGGTTACATTTTTTGAGGAATATATTTATATTCTTAAACATCTTGCTGGAGTCGAAAACAGAGCTGCTGATGCCTTTAGTCATATTGTTATGACTTTGCATGTTGTAGGAGCACAAGTTATAGGATTTGACCGAGTCAAAGATGATTATCCAGCGTGTCTAGATTTCGATGAGACTCACAAGAGCCTTCTAGATGGACATCGTGACAACCCTGATTTTGTTATTTATTAAAAATTATGTCCTAAAGTCAATTGGCTTATTGTGAATAATTAAATTTTATATATGAATTAATAAAAGTTATTTGAACTTTTTCATCATAAGGTGTACATCTTCCTTATTAGAACTCTTGTGTTGTGATGAAGTCCTTAGAACTATATTATGATCGATAAAGAAAGATTTATCGAATAGTTCTTAAATATATTCGCGACCAAATGATACGTTATTAATAAAATGATGATGTTTATCGAGTATAGGTCATTCTGTACTATATAGATTGATTATCTTCGTAATCAAAGAGTATAGAGATACTGATATGGTATACAGATGAGATGTAGGAGTACATCGTTACTGAACAAGTGACTTACCTACTGAGCGCTCTACTGTCAAGAGCAGCTTATGAAACGTATGGGCATAAGTATCCCTCAGACCTAAGATCACTATAGTGACTTGTAAGCAATTCATTATGCTTTAGTGTCGGATTATCTGTATTTTTAATGCAGTGACGAAAGGCTACTGGATACAGTCAAGTACTTATAAAGTCTATGTGTGGATCAAGATGGAATTGACCTCTCCAAATTATAGGAGTTAATGCATCACTATATTTTAATTAGTAGAACTTTGATCAGGATAATCTATGTGATGAATTTGAAAGATTGAAATACGATATAGATGACTGTTTCAAGGTTGACAGTTAAATCCTAGGTCACCTTGAGCATTAGGATCAAAGGAATAAATTATGCGGTAACTATATATTGAGGTTCTTGAATATTGCTTTTAAATATTCGATCTATCTGAACGTTGGGTATCATTGTTAGATGGTCACTTCGATTAGTATAGAAAGGAGTTCCTATACTACCGACTTAGTATTCGAACCTATGGAGTCGCACACAAAAGTCAAACAATATAGAAATAATTGATCGAATATTTATGTTCAATTTAAAAGTATGAGACTTGATTGAACATGTAGATTAACTAATTGAGAATTAAGTTGTAGGTCATACAGAATTGAACACTGATTATGTTCAGCTAGCACTGCGTATAAGATGTGGATTTGATTCTGAGGATGAATTAAATCAAATCAATGATCCAAGCGATTATAAGAGATTCGATTTGAGTCCTAATTACTTTAGATCAGATTTAATTTAATTGAACTTAATTTATTAAGGCTTGATTGGGTTAATTTATTAAGTTGGACTTGGATAAAAATTCTAATTGGGTTAGGATCATCTTTTTGAAATTTATTCGAATCGAGTTCGAATTGGATTCGACTTGATCTAAATTTGAACCAAATTTGATTTGGTGCACTTAACCACTTTTTTTAGATATTTTCTCTCCTTATGGGCCGACCTAGGTGGTTGGAAAGGGGTTGAAAATAGTCCCTTCCCTTTGGGCGTGCACCATGATGAAGGGAGGCACCTCTCCTACTTGGATTAGGATTTCTTGTGCTTTAAAGAGTTTGGATTTGATTCAAACATAGAAAGTTCTTTTTTAGTACCTAAAGGAGTTTGATTTGATGTAGGATCTCTTGCCTATATAAGGAGGAGTGTGAAGAAGAGAAACAAGCAATCAATCCTAGGCTTGGCATGGAGATCCTTTAGTGTGGGCATCCCCTCTCTTGGGCGTCACCTGTCACTGGGCATCTTTCTCCTCTTGACGTCCTCCCTCCCTTTGTGGCGGCGTGTAGGCTATTCTAAGAGATTGAGATCAGATCTCAAGTATTCTTCTCCCTCCTCTCTGAAGAAGATGTTCACCCCTCTCTTCTACAGAGTTTGACGTGCACGCGAAGTAGAGGATCGCGCATCTGGATCTTATGAAGCATATTGATCGAGGAGCTTCTTCAATCTTGATCTTTTTCCGCTGTGAATCAAGGTAAAATTTATAAATATTATAAAATTTAATTACTAATCTATTCTTTCCTTGTAGCATCCGATGCGATCAGACGAATTATTTCTTCAATTGATATCAGAGTCAGACTTGTATGTCATGATCGCATAGTCAAATTTTAAGATTTTTTTGATTTTTTTGATCTAATTCTGAATCAAAATTTTTAATGTGATTAAATTTTGGTCTCTTTTGATATCTCCTGTATATTTTTTATCTAGTTTTGATCAGCGTATCGAAGCAAAATCAGCCCCTGAATCCAAACTGCTGAAAATCTATTTTAGCAGAAATTTTCTATACAAATATTTATGCTAATTTAATATCTGATTATGCATGGATTTAAATCTGTTTTGATAGATTTTTTTGTGATGTAATTCAATTAAGAATTGATGTTTGAATCAGGCTCAGATATGAATTTGTTTGACTAAGTTTCAGATCTGATTTCAGCATCATATTGATACATGTTTGATCATATCTCTAACTAAAATTTTTTTATGCAATCATACATATGTTTGGAATAAATTTTTATATTATTTTAGATCTAATTAATTATTTTATATACTGTATAAAAGTAGATTCAGATCTGAAATAAACTTATGCATTGATCTAATAAGATTAGATGCACATCATATTTGTATGATTTTGTGCATACATAGATTGTATGATAATTTACATATTCATATAATTAATTTTAAATTAAATGTTAGATCTTAGTAACCTAATACTTGAATTGAGAAGATCACTAAGCCATCCGGTCATAAAAGTAAGTAGGGTTTAAAGATCCTCTCTTCCAATTCGATGGAGGTGCTCTTATGACATATCAGGATGCCATTATGATCAAGTCTCATGATGAAGAATAGTAAAAAAAATTTAAATTATTTTGATCATGAATATATTTAGCTCAGATCTAAAGTGATTTATGATTAATTATAATTTTAGTAAAATAAATTTAGATATAAAAATTAGATTTTATGATCTGAATTGTATATTGTATATAATATAGAAATCTAAATTTGCTATGATACATATGATGTGTGATAACCCAGCCTGTTGGGCCTAAAGCCCATTAAGCCCACCAGAAAAAAAAAAGGGGAAGAAGACTTTCGATCGAAGTCTTCTCCTTCCTCGGTTTCGATTGAAAATCAGAGTCCTAGGGCCATTGAAGGATCCTAGGATGAGCCCTATAAGAACCCTCCTCCTCTCCTCTATGAGAGGACATAGCAATCACCGACGATCGTCGGTATTTCCTCTCCGATTTTCTCGATTGAAGCTGCAGCCCTCGATTTGTGCTCGCCGCGATTTCTCGTCAGTGGGGTTATCGGAGGCTGAGGTAAGCCCTTCTTCCTCTCTCCTTTTTCCCGTGCCTCTGTGCATAACTGTCGGTGACGGGTGTCGCCAGATTTCGTCAGAGAAGGGACCCCCTGTTTGGTCTCTTCTTCTCTTTGATTTTCCGACGCCGGCGATCACTGCCGACCGTCGGCCTTGGCCTCTCCGAACTCGAGAGGGTTGCCCCCCTGCCGCCGGCCTTCATCGTGCCGGCTGCGGCTCGCACGGTCGGTCAAAGGGAGGGACCTGTCGGTCCCCTGTTTCGGCCAGGGAAGACCACGGGAAGAAAAGAAAAAGAAAAAAGATGGAA
>KE507540.1:63005-76665 GCA_000441515.1 Elaeis oleifera
TACATGTTTAATTGTTAAACATAGAATTAAAATTAGATTTAATTTGAATATATGGTATGCTTCACTTGAAACCCTAGTAGAATAGTTTTATAAATTGAAACACATGTTTCACACACTTAATTTAGAATTAATTTTTAAAAAATTAGATTTGAGAATTGAAGATCTTAAAGATACCTCATAAATCGATGGGCAATGAGTTAGCACGAATCAAATTATCTAACTAGGTTAGACCTAGGGTTAGAACAAATATGGACTAAATAGAGAAATTGATTAAATCTAATCAAAATTAAATTAGATTAGGTCAGAACTGCTTTAGATCAACCTCAATAGTTGTAGCTTGATCAAGTCTATATTTTTGACCATACCAATTGGACCATGATTGTGGCTCAAAGGTTTAGCCCGAGTCCCTTAACTAACTGAATTGAAACTAATCCACTAATTAGTATCTAAGATAAGTTTGGCAATATTGCAAGGCAATTCAACCGGTGGTTTTAATTAGGAGTCTGCTTACCTGGTTATTTCGATAGTGTCTAAGGTAAGCCAAGACAGACCCTCCACCGATCTCACTTACTTGGTCAATTCCGTAGATCATATTTAGGTTAGGTCACTGAATGATTCAAGCTGACCCATGCCATTAAGATAAATCAGTATGATTGATTTAGGTATCTTTAGACCAGCTTGTATCAAGTCTTCTTCATGACTTAGTGAAGTCAGTGGAGGACTTATGACTCATAGGTCAATCTCTTCTCTTATTCTCAAATCATTAAATCAAATTCTCTAAATTATTAAGATCTTAAAATGATACAGTTATGGTGATAACTAGTTCATAGCCTCCCATTAAGATGCATGATAATACGTCCAATATTCTAAATAGGTATTGAAGATGCCACACGCCTGGTGTCTATTAAGTATTGGAATTATCATTCATCATATGACCATTTTGTTGTTTCCTTCAAATCAATGATCAGATTGATCGAGCCACACTCGGATCTGAGCATTCGTTTGTTGGATGCACTTGATACAGTTATGTTAATGATTGGACCTAACCAGGATTTTCAGTAGAGGCACCACATGCCTGCTGAAGAGATATCTGGGATAAAATCTAATTGCTAGAAATTATTTGGTAAAATAATTAGTTAAGAACCTACCTATGGATGCACTAGGGTTGGCCGAGCCATAGTCGGACCCAAATGCAGTCTGTGTGGATTCTAGTACCCACTAAGGGATTAATGTAATTTTTCGAATTGGAGGTAGAGGCTACCAATTTGTATAAAATAGTAGGAAGACCTTTAGACCAAAGTTCATATCTTTAGGATTAAAATGATTTATATACTAATAGGCTTTTGGTTTTCTTTTTCAGCAATAGATAACATATTATCGCTCTGATCGCTGTTGGACAGCGACAAGCTTATCAGACTAAATTTTGATAGCTGGTATCGAAAGCTAAAGATCGATCTGGAGCTCGAAAGGATCCTGTATGTACTTACGGATTTTGCACCTGAAGAACTTGCTGCCAACGCACCCCGTGCTGTAAGAGACACTTATATGAAGTGGCTGAATGACCGCATAACAGTATATTGTATCACGAGGATAGCTATGAACGATGAATTTTGCCATAAGTTAGAGGATGCACAACACGAAGAGATGATTCAATTATTGAATAAGTCCTTCGGCACCCCTAAGGATGCTGAGAGACATAAGACCTCTTGCACTATGTTCAATGTCCGTATGCGAGAAGGAGCATCAGTCACAGATCTTGTATTGTACATGATCGAGTAGATTGAACATTTGAATAAACTTGGCTTTTGTTATATGAACAGTTGGGCAAGGATACTATTTAAACTTGCTATCAAAGTCCTACCTACCTTCTTGAGTCCTTATAGAATGACCAAGTCTGCAGTGAACTACCATAGTTTGCTAAGATTGCTGCAGATATTCGAGAAGGACCATTAGCTCCAGAAAGAGCTGGTGCATGTTGTGGGAGGATCATCTACAGGTTATCGTTCCTCTAAGAGAGAAAGAAAAAAAAGGTACAAAAGGTTCGTGCCATCGATCCAAAGTCAAAGCAGAGCAAAAAATCAAAGATCGACAAGAGCCAGATAGAATGCTTCTTCTATAAGAAGATGGGTCATTGGAAGAAGAACTATCCTACATATATAGCTTCCTTTGACCCAAACAGGTTAAAGAGTAAGAGAAGTAAGTAATTATTGCTTCACAAGGTACTTATATGATAACTCCTTATAATTTCTCTGTATGTGATACTACTACCTAGGTATTGGATATCGAAAGTTTGATTAATATTAGTAATTTGTTGCTGGGACTATAGATCAGTAGGAAGTTTAGAGAAGGCGAGCGGTTCTTGAACGTTGAAGATGGAAGCCTTATTCCAATTTTAGCTTTAAAAATTATGCAGCTTATTTCGAATTTAGTAGTGTCATATTAGATGAGTATCATTATTGTCCTTCTTTTATGATGAATGTCATCTTTGTAGGCCTTTTGGCTAAACTCGATTTTAAATTTAAAAAAAGATGATTTTGTGATATTATTATGAATGATACTAAAATCATGTGAAGACAATTGAAACATGGCATATACTTACTATCACAGCCTATTGGTGTAATGTACACATGAAACAATATCCTAGGATAGATAATGTCAGTGATTCCTGCCTTTGACATTGTAGACTAGGTCATGTGAACCAGAATAAGATAGACAGATTCATCAAAAAAGGTGTCTTTGAAATTAATGATTATGAATTATTACTGACCTGTGCATCCTGTCTTCTTAGTAAGATGACCAAGTCACCTTTTAAAAAAAAGATGATCGAGCCACTGATGTTCTAGGTCTAGTACATATTGATATATGTGGATCTATGAACATAGGCATCAAAGAAAGATATTATTACTTCATTACATTTACTGATGACCTATTGAGATATGGGTATGTCTACCTTATGAAGCACAAATCCAAATCATTTGAAATATTAAAATGAATCTATAGTGAAATAGAAAATAAATTGGAAAGAGTATTAAAACTCTACGATCAGACCAAAGAGATGAATACCTCACCAGTGATTTTCTGATATATCTTAAAAAGAATAAAATTCTCTCACAATGGACTCCTCTTGGAACACCACAATATAATGAGATGTCAGAAAGGAGGAATCGAATACTATTAGACATAATTCGATCCATGATGGGCTTTATAACTATGCCAATCTCCTTTTGGACATATGCTTTTAAAAATGTCTGCTACATACTTAATAAGGTCCTGAGCAAGTCTGTAAATAAAACACCATATGAGATATAGTCAAGATGTAAGCTAGTGCTCTCACACCTTAGGATTTGGGGATGTCTAGCTTTTATAAAGTATTTAAAAATAGACAAGTTTGGATCTAGGTCTGATAAATGCTTGTTCGTAGGGTACCCAAAGAAATTAAAGGATACTACTTCTACATCGCTAAAGAACAAAAGATGTTCGTCAGCAACAGGACAGTCTTTTCAAAAAAAAATTTTTGGGGAAGGAACTAACATCACTAAAATCGAACTTAGTGAAGTTCGTGAGGTAGAAATATCGATAAATATAGAATTAGATTTGATTGGAGAATCAAATCTAGAGCTTGTAGAGGTGCCATTAAGGAGATCCGATAGAGTACCGCATCAATCGGACAGATACTATAATTTTTTGATTCGAGATGGTGATCCTGTTGAACTAGATGAGAACGATGAGAATCCGATCACCTACATAGATGCTATGCAAAGGTCCGACTCTCAAAAATGACTTGATACTATAAAATTTGAGATGAAGTCTATGAAGATCAATGGTGTATGGACACTCGTTGATCCATCTGAAGAATTAAACCCATAGGATGTAATAAATTTTTCAGAGAAAAAGAGGAGCAGACGGAAAGGTGGAGATCTATAAAGTTCGTCTAGTTGCCAAGAGATATCGTCAGCATTATGGTTTGACTATGATGAGACATTCTCTCCTGTGGCAATGTTCAAGTCCATTTGGATCATACTTGCGATAGCAATACACTTAGATTTTAAAATCTGACAAATAGATGTCAAAATCACTTTCCTTAAAGAGAAGCTGAAAGAAGAGGTGTATATGATACACCTTGAAGGATTCACATCCTCAAATGAATCTAAAGCATGCAAGCTAAATAGATCTATCTATGGACTGAAGCAAGTATCTAGGAGTTGGAACAAGCATTTCGATAAGATGATCAAAATGTATGACTTCGTTATGAATGAAGAAGAGCTTTGCATCTACAAATGGGCTAATGATTCTATAATCATCTTTCTTGTAGTGTATGTGGATGACATACTGTTAATAGAAAATGACATTCCAGCTTTGCAAAGTATAAAGTTGTGGCTATCATCATAGTTTTTTATGAAATATTTGAGAGAAGCATCCTACATCCTAGAGGTAAAGATCTATAAAGATAGATCTAGTAGGTTGCTTGGGTTGTCTCAATCCAAGTACATCGATACCATACTAAAATGATTCAGTATGGAGAATTCTAAAAAGGGCTATCTATCGATAGGCCAAGAAATTTCTCTCTCCAAAAAGGATTGTCCGATAATCCCTCAAGAAAGAGGACGTATGAGTAAAATCTCATATGCTTTGGTAGTGGAATCTATCATGTATGCCATGACGTGAACGAGATCGAATGTGTCCTATTCAGTAGGAATAGTGAGTAGATATCAGTCTGATCCGGAAGAGAATCATTGGAAGGTTGTGAAGATGATCCTTAAGTATTTGAGAAATACTAAGAACCAATGGCTTATCTATGGAGAAACTGATTTGAAACTTATGAGATATATTGATTTCAATTTTCAATCAGATCATGATGATAGCAAAAGTATGTCGGGCTATATATTCACCATGAACGGAGGAGCAATTTGTTGGAAGAGTTCCAAGCAACATATGGTGGCTGACTTGGTATGCGAAGTGGAATATGTTATGGCATCTAATGCTGCAAAGAAAGCTGTTTGGTTGAAGAAGTTTGTTACTGAACTTCGAGTGGTTCCCTCTTTTGATGATCTAGTTTACTATATTGTGATAGTACTGAAGCCATAGCACAAGTAAAGGAGCTCAAGTCCCACCACAGAATTAAATACATTCTGCTACGCTATTATCTTGTCCGTGAAATTATGGATTGAGGTGACGTCGAGCTGAAAAAGATGGACAGCAAAGAGAACCTGACCGACCCTTCACTAAAGCTCTCGAGATCAAAAAGTTTAATGATCATAAGTAGAAGATGGATATAAGATACTGCCTCGATTGGCTTTAGTTTAAGTGGGAGTTGTTGAAAATTATGTCCTAAAGCCAATTGGTTTATTGTAAATAATTAAATTTTGTATATGAATTATTGATCAATGAATAAAATTATTTTGATTTTTTCATCACAAGGCGTACATCTTCTTATTAGAACTCTTGTGTTATGATGAAATTCTTAAAACTATACTATGATCGGTAAAGAAAGATTTATCGAATAGTTCTTAAATATGTTCACGACCAAATGATACGTCATTAATAGAACGATGACGTTTGTCGAGTATAGATCGTTGTGTGCCATATAGATTGGTTGTCTTCGTAACCAAAGAGTGTAGAGATACTAGTATGGCATACAGGTGAGATGTAGAAGTACATCATCACTGAACAAGTGACTCATCTGCTGAGCACTCTACTATCAACAGCAGCTCACAAAATATACGGATATAAGTATCTCTCAGACCTGAGATCACTATAGTGACTTATAAATAACTCACTGTGCTTTGGTGCCAGACTACTTGCATTTCTAATGCAGTGGTAGAAGGCTATTAGGTACAATCAAGTATTTACAAAGTTTGTGTGTGGATCAAGATGAAATTGATCCCTCCAAATTATAGGAGTTAATACATCATTATATTTCAATTTAGTAAAATCTTGATCAGGATAATCTATGTGATAGATTTGAAAGATTGAATACGATGTGGATGACTGTTTCAAGGTTGACAGTTAAACTCTAGATCATCTTGAGCATTAGGATCAAAAGGATGATATGCAGTAACCATATGTCGAGGTTCTTGTATGTTGCTTTATAAATATTCAACCTATCTGGATATTGGGTACAATTACTAGATGGTCACTTCAATTAGTATAGAAAGGAGTTTCTATGCTACTGACTTAGTGTTCGAACCTATGGAGTCACGCACAAAAGTCAAACAATGTAGAAAAGAATTGACCGAATATTTTATGTTCAATTTGAAAGTATGAGACTTGATTGAATATATAGATTAACTTAATTGAGAATTAAGTTGTAGGTCATATGAAATTGAATACTGACTATGTTCAGCTAGTACTGCATATGAGGTGCGGGTTTGATTTTGGAGATGAATTAAATCAAATCGATAATTCAAGTGATTATGAGAGATTCGATTTGGGTCCTAATTACTTTAGATGAGATCTAATTTAATTGGACTTAATTTTATTAAGGCTGATTGGATTAATTTATCAAGTTGGACTTGGACAAGAATTCTAATTAGATTTGGATTGACAGCCTTTTCAAAATTAGTTTGAATCGGATTCGAATTGGATTCAAATTGATCTAAATCTAAATCAAATCTGATTTGGTGCACTTAATCACTTTTTTCAGATATTCTTTCTCCTTATGGACCAATCTAGGTGGTTGGAAAGGGCTGAAATAACTCCTTCTCTTTGGGCGTGCACCATAATGAAGGGAGGCACCTCTCCTATTTGGATTAGGATTCTTTGTGCTTTAGAGAGTTTGGATTTGATTCAAATATGGAGAGTCCTTTTTCTAGCATCCAAAGAAGTTTGATTTGATGTAAGACCTCTCAGCTATATAAGGAGGGGTATGGAGAAGAGAAACAACAATCAATCCTAGGCTTAGCATGGAGATCCTTTGGTGTGGGTGTCTCCTCTCTTGGGCGTCACCTATCACTGGGCATCTCTCTTCTCTTGGCATCCTCCTCCCTTTGTGGCAGCATGTGAACTGTTCCAAGGGCTTGAGATCAGATCTCAAGTATTTTTCTCCCTCCTCTCCAAAGAAGACGTTCATCCCTCTCTTCTATAGAGTTTGGCGTACATGCGAAGTAGAGGATCCATGCAACCGAATCTCGTGAAGCATATTGTTCGAGGAGCTTCTTCAATCTTAATTTTTTTCACTATGAATCAAAGTGAGAATTCATAAATATTATGAAAATTTTAATTACTAATCTATTCTTTCCTCCTGACATCTGATGCGATCGAACGAATTTTTCTTTAGTTATTCATGATGGATATTTATTTAAGGGTAGATGCTTGTGTATTTTCCAAAGCTCATTGAGAGAGTTCGTGATTTGGGAGTTGCATTTTGGAGGATTAGTGAAACATTTTTGTAGGGATAAGACTATTCTTTTAGTAGAAGACCATTTCTTTTGGCCGAGCCTTAAATGGGATGTTGCATGTGTTGTTGCCCAATGTGATAGATGTTAGACTGCTAAAGGCAAACGAAAGAATACTGATTTATATACACTTTTGCCCATACCTTATGCCCCATGGCAAGATCTGAGCATCGACTTTGTTTTGGGACTTCCTAAGACTATTCGAGGTCATGATTCGATTCCAGTGGTAGTTGATAGGTTTTCTAAAATAGCACACTTTATACCATGTAGGAAGATTTCTGATGCCACCCATATAGCAAAGCTTTTTGTTGATCAGATCGTAAAATTGCAGGGATTATCAAAGACTATTATGAGTGATAGAGATGTACGATTTGTGAGTTATTTGAAAAACAATGTGAAAACTAATGAATACTAAATTATAATTTCTTTACTATATCACCCGCAAGCAGATGGCCAAACTGAGGTTGTCAATCAAAGCCTAGGTGACTTATTGCATTGTCTAGTAGGTGATCATACTAGAAATTAGGATAGCATTTTACCTATGGTCGAATTTGCTTACAACAACTTAGTTAATCACACCACAAGGATGAGTCCATTTGAGATTGTCACTAGTTACAACCCTAGGACACCCATTAACCTAATTCTATTACCTATAGACTATAGATCAAGCCAATATGCCGAAGCATTTGTTTAGCATATAAAAGACTTGCATGATAAAATAAAATGAGCAATCATTTTAAAAATCGAGATTTATATAATAAAGCAAATGAACGTTGATGTGAAGGAATTTTAAAGGAGATATGGTTGTGGTAAAGGTTCGACTAGAACGATTTCGTACAAATACTACCAAAAAGCTATGTGCGAGAAATTTGGATCCATTCAAGATTTTGAAGTGACTAAATTTAAATGCTTATATCTTAGATTTGCCCACTGATGTTGGTTTTAGCTCAACAGTCAATATTGAGAATCTTAGCCACTATCATAAACCTCTTTCCATCAACAGTCCCATTTCCACAAGTATACCTCCATCACCACTTCCACTTCCATCCATACCTAATATTCTTAGAAAGAAAGAAAGAAGAAATTGAACAGATTCTTGATGACCGAGTTGTTATCATATGATTAGATGATTCGCATAGCTTTCTGATGAAGTGGGCATTCTGACCTGATGAAGAAGTAACATGGATCCCCGAGCATGAGCTTAAAGACATTGCTCCAGATCTTTATGAGGATTATATCAGCCATAATCCATCAGAGTCAGATTTTTTTAAGCTGGGAGGAGATGATGCGACTGAGCTCAACTTGCATCCACATCCGGATTTCAGATCTATCAATGAAGGTGGCACAAGTCGGCACTCGAATCCACTATCTGGATTTGAAGATTTTTTCAGATTTATTCTTAATTTTTTGTTTAGGAAGATTTTATCATCTTTCTTTTCTATTTGAAAAGATTTTATCATCTTTCTTTTTCTATTTAGGAAGATTTTATTCTATCTTTTTCTTTTAGAAAAAGATTTATTCTATCATCTTTCTTTTTTTGCTTAAGAAGATTTAGTCAAATTTTTTTTCTATTTAGGAGGATCTTATTTGATCGTCTTCTTTTTTTTAAATAAATCTCTAGGTTTGGAATAGTTTCTTTATTCTTAGAGGTGTTGGTCTTTAAATAGCCCACAAGGCTTTGGCTATACAAGACATAATGATTATTGAATAAATTTGAGTTTATTAAAGAATTATGGTAAAAGTTTTTTTTCCCAGGTGTTATCGATTCTGACAAGGTCCAGAGTTTAGTACTTATTTAGATCTGTATTCTCCTCTATTTTCTGCAAGATTTGAGAAAATTTGAAGATTTCATGAAGTAGGAAGAAGATGGAGGTTGAAGACGAAGATCTCCTTTCCTTTTCTTGCACGTGCTATCCGAGACATCCAACCAGTCATTCGTACTAGCAATCTAGGCCAACTTCAGCCCAAAGTCAAGTATTAGCATTTTAATCTCTTTGCTTCAAAAAAAAAGGTTGTAGTGCTAATTTTTCTATCCAGATCTAGCTCCACACATATCATCTATTGGTAATAAAAGCTGGGTTCATAGGATAGTTTGATTTCTATTTTCTTCCTTAGAAAACTCATAGTATTACTTCTTTCATAAATTTTAAAAATTAATTCAGTCTTTTTTCTCTCTGCATGATACTTGATTGTAATTATTGAGCAAGAATTAACTACGTGGACATCTACAAGCTTAGCTAGGAGATTGTTGCAGCAAGACTGTGAATTGATTCGAGTTAACTGTGATAGCTTAGTTGCACGCTTGTTGGATGTTACAGGATATAATTCTTATCTGATTTAATTTCTTCACTTTATTATTTCTTTAGTTAAACATTCTTCTTTGTTAAAATTAATTTTAAAAAAAGCTCGTCTAATTTTATTCTGCAATCGATTTTGCCTGCTATATCTAAGGGATAGTAACTTATAGGATATGTTTGACATCTTGTGTACTACATTGGTGTATAGCATATAGAATTTTGGACCGTCCTGCATTACATTCTCTTAATGACGATAGAAAACTTTTGTAGATTACGTTTCTCTTGTCGTCTTTTATTGCCTTGTCAGCTTATTTCCATACGCTTAAATCATGTTTAGGAACTAACAAGTGATGCTTGCTAGGATTCCGAGGTCTTAAAAGAGGTGGCTTTTTATTCTCTTCCAATTTTATTTAAATCCAAGAAGCCACGGTTTCGCTCCAACTCAGTATATGACACCATTCAATGCAAAATGCTGCATATACATCAAACACCAATTGAAATTATTTCAACTATTAATCCTATCATGCTAAGTAGCTAACAAACCTGCCAAAGAACAATGGGAAGACAAAAGTGCCAAGTTATCAAGTTGCTAGGTGGACCAAATAATTTGATAAAATCATGCCTTTACCAGGAATTGGGTGATAGGGGTATTTGAGGAAGGGCAATCCTCTGCGATGTAGTGCATTACCTATATTCTTCTTCTACCAAAATAGAGATACAAAATGTCCAACAATTCTCTTGTCCATCCTTGCCTCCTCCCCTAACCCTCAGTCTCCTGGTTCTAAAAGACTACCCGTACCAGTGGAATATCTTGATGCAGGTATTCATGCTCATTTTTCCTATATGGACAATAGCTACATTTTTGTGCGACCATCCATAGGGGAGAAATATGAGGCCACCTATTCTTATATTTTTTTTCTATGCAGTCATGTTCGTAGATGGGAGGCCCAGTCCATTTGGGCTCGAGATAGGTCCGATTCCAAAAAAAGGGTCCGATAGCCATCCTCTCAATTGGAAAATAAGGACTCCCCCATTTTTCTATGTTTTTGTGAGATGGAAGAGGAAGAATCCTCCTCCAATTCGACTTTATTGGAGGCTAGAAAATCCAAGCCTCCATTACTTTTAAAACCTCAGGCCCTCAATCTTTTCCACGAAGATCATCAGAGCAGCCATCCCCTTTCTCCCTCTTTTCTCCTTTGGGCCTAACCAATGGGGTGGATTACTTGTACACGCAGATAGATTGCATGTATTTTTAGGTTAGTCTCTTCTGAGCCATGTTATCGGACTAATCGTAGCTGTATTCATCGAAGACTGAGAGAGGATTTTAAGTTTTACTATTATATATGATATATTTTTAAGATTAAAAATTATGTTGGTACACACACATGCATGCACGCACGCATACACACACACACATACATACATACATACATATATATATATATATTATTGTCAATTACTAAATTTTAAAAAAATCTAATTATGCTTGATCTTTCAGAGATATTGAAAACTTACCGAGTTTGTAAAGCTCACTCACTTTTTCTATTTTTTTAAGATCTAAAAGAACATATGAGGCTTGCTAGTGAGGAGCATAGGATCTTAAATATCATTTGCTTAATTTTGGCTTTGAATAAAATTTGATTTGGACTTTGTTTTTTTATCATTATTAGTCTATGTGACCTGTCCTTTTATTGAATCAATATTTTAGAGGATTTTCTTTTATTACCACTACTTGAGTTTGGATTAATGTATATATGAGTAAAATGGTAGGTCTTGCATATCTTATGGGGTTAAACTCTAGGATTGTGTGGCTATCTGTTGCATGCTCGGATCGAAATATCAGGTCAGGGTGTGACAGATTTAGTGGTATCAGAACTTAGGTTCAAGACCCTATGGCTTAGGTTAGTGAGAGTGGGATAGAATTTAGATTATAATAAGATGATTCTAATCATTAGTAATAAATAATCAGTGATTGTATTAGATCTAATTCTTTCTTGTGAATTAGGTTCTGATGGCTCAAACCTAGTCCAGAAGGTTGTCTAACATTGCAGAGAATTATCGTATGGCAAATATACTTCGCACTCATCAGAAGGGTTATGCCTCCCAATCCTGTGGTGCCTCTCGAATAGCCGGTGCTTTTCGAGCTACCAATGCCTCCTGAGTTGCTAGTGCCACTAGGTCAACTTGTAGATCTTCACCAGAGGAGGATGAAAGTTGAGCAGCTAGCCCTTCTCATCAACAAGATGGACATCTCTAGTGCCCTAGACAACAATCAAGAGACATTAGTCTTTCAGGTATTAAGGGTCGACAGATGATAAATCTTACACAAGCCCAAACCAAACTCGTACAACAGATGGAGCAGCAAGAAATAAAGATGGTCCATCTTTAAGATTGGAACAAGAGATAGAAGAATTTAAGAGGTTGGCACCATCTACTTTTGAAGGCTCCACTAATCTTACCGAATCACTGAAGTGGCTCAAGTAAATAGAGAAAGTATTTGCCAGCATGAAATGCACAAACCAAGAAAAGATCTGCTTTACTGCTTATCAGTTGCAGGGAGAGGCATTTGAATGATGGGAAGCCATCAAGCGACAACGAAAAATGATGGGCCAATTACTTAGGACACTTTCTGTCAAGAGTCTATGGATATGTACTTCCTCAAGAACCTCGAATTTAAGAAAAAAATAAATTCACAAGGCTGATTCAAGAGAACATGATGGTGGCATAGTATGAGGTCAAATTTATAGAGCTTTCCCATTTTGCTCCTGATTTAGTGGCTACTGACAGCATCAAGGCTCAGAGATTTGGAAAGGGCTAAGGCCCAAGATCCATGCTGGAGTGTGGCTGATGCAATTGATCTCCTATCAAGAGGTAGTCAATATTGGGAATAGTGTCCCAAAGCCAATCGTCAGCCTGTTGACAGTTGTGCTCATTTTTATATATGTACATAAATTATGAATTAATAAAAATATTTTGATATTTTTCATTACAAAATGTTTCATCTTCTAATGAACTCCTATATTATGGTGAAGTCCTTAGGACTATTTAGACTCGACAAAAGAGGATTTATCGTTTAGTCCTTAAATCAGTTCGCGACCAAATGATACGTTGTTATCAAGGACGACAATATTTATCAAGCATAGGTTGTTGTGTGCCATATAGGTTGGTTGTCCTCTTAACCAATGAGTGTGGAGACACTGGTATGGCATACAGGTGAGATATAAGGGTACATCTGCACTGAACGTGACCGACTCCAGAGCTATTTCTACGATCAAGATTTGTTCCGATGGGATATGGGTATAAGTGTCCTTCCGACCTGAGACCGTCACGGTGACTTGCAAGCAACTCACTACACTTAGGCACTGTACTATCTGAATTTCTAATTCAGTGACGGAAGGCTGCTGGGTGTAGTCAAGTACTTGACTTGTCGGTACGTGTGTCAAGATGGGATTGACCACTCCAGTTTAGGAGCTGTGTATAGTCGTGTTTCAATTTAGCAAAATCTTGACCAGGATAGTCCTTGTGAGGAGTCACAGGACTGTTTGAGTTGAGCACGATTCGAATGATCTAATCAGGGTTGACAGTTTAACCCTGAGTCGTCCTAAACACAGAGGTCAAAAGGATGAATTATACAGTAACCATATTCACGTAGGTTCTGAGTGTTGCGATTGCGACTATTCGACCTATCCGATCGTCGGGTATCATTGCTAGATGGTCATTTTGATTAGTATAGGAATTGGTTCCTGTGCTACCGGCTTAGGTTCGAACCTGCGGGGTCACACACATTAGAGGTTCCTATCTGATCTGATGGCTGGTGTAGAATCCTATATGTTTGAGACTCAGTGATCGAGAATCAGGATTCTCTGATCATGAGTTCCACACATTATGGATACCGGGGTCAAGAGTCCCACTGGTTGGACTTTTCGATCAGGGTTGCATATCGATGAATTTGATGTCCGATTGCCTATC
>KE507541.1:50287-77468 GCA_000441515.1 Elaeis oleifera
CTCTCTTCTGTTCATATTTCTCACTAAGTTTTTCTTTAATTTTTATAGTATAAAGAAAATAGGAGGATTTAATAATTAAATAATCTACCTATATATTATGTACTTGTCTCTTTTCATCATGATTTTTGTCATATAAAGGGGAAAAAGGAAGAATGGAAGAAGTAGAGAGATTTCTTAATAATCAAGACTAAATAATTAGCATAGGTATCTAATTTGTTTCTTGTTTAAGTTAGAAAATAAGTTGTACAACTATGATATTAGATTCGATGAATTTTGAAAATAGCTATTGTTAAGGCTAATACTATAAAAAAATCATAAATAAGTTCATTAGCTTTTATTTTTTCTTTTCTCGTTTCATAGCAACGAACTTTAGTAATGTCTTCTCCCATAAGTCATATCCTATATCCTTGCTTCATTAAAAAGAAATGATGGGTTTTCACTTTTATATTTTTTTATATTTGTTACTCTTGTCAAACTATCATATTTTAAAGGGAAGATCTATACTTTTGCTTGTAGCTTTTATAGTTTAAAACTTATTATTTTATATCTATATTTTGGCTATTATTCTTGAAAAGTCAAATATGTTCTTCTTTTTCTAAACTAAAATATATCTTTACTTTTCTTTTAAAGAGAAAAATAGTAATGGCACTAAATATAGCTTTTTTCTCAAAATAATTAAAAATAAATAATTAATTTTTCTTATTTATTAGATAAGAAAAGTAGCATTAATGCAAAGTGTAGTTTAATATTATCATAATTTGTTCATCTTTTGCATCATCCTTCAATTATTAAAGAAATACATAGAAGTACAATCATGAATCTATTATATCTTGTCCTTGAAAAGTAATAATTAAGTGGTAGCATGCAATATATTACTAACCATATTTAGAATTTAATAAACATTTTATTTGAAGGAAGATAATAAAGAAAGAAGGAGATTAGACATAGTTCAAAATATACTTTTAGTTTGTTTACTTTTTAGGGATTTGAGTAAGTGGTCTACGGCCCTCCCAAATATTAAAACACAAATCCTTCATAAGAAGTGCTAAAGGTACTCAAAAAATTCTAAAGCCAATATTCATGTAAAATATTTTTATAGTAAAATAAGATATTATTTATTTTCTCATATATAGAATTATAACACAAACATTGAGCTAAAAATATTATTTTCACTCAATTTTTGCATAAATTAAAATTATACTATTTGGAGGTATAATTTTTTATTTGGCATCCATTCTATGTTTATGTACTTTCATTGCATCTAGAAAATATTTTGAAAAGAGTCTTATTTTCAAACTCTTTGGATAGATAGATTGTAAACTATTTTTTGATTTATATTATTACATATCAAAATTAAATAATAGAAATATTTATTATACAAGCTTTTGAGGTAAACAATAAAAGAGAGGATTTTGAAGTCCCTTTTAGCATTTTTTAGATAAGAAGTCTTTATAGGAATCTAAGATTGTTAAAATATACTTACTGACTAAATTCTTCATAGTCGCCAAACCAAATAATCTAAGGCCACTCAATGCTATTTGATATGGATAACCTCACTGGAGGATTAAACGAATGCTAGATGGCATAATCTTAACATCTCAACTTTTTTTGCTTACATAAGTACCTCTATTATTGCTTAAAATCCTTAATATCTTGGTGTTATAGAATCTCTTTGCCTCCTTCCCCCTGACATTACTTGGTAGGGCCTTCCTTTATCTCATATCTTAGTTTTACTTTAGATTCTAGTAATTAATTTAGTGACATTAGAAAAATTATCTAAAAAATATATAATTATGCCAAATATTATAAATTTTTATAAGTGGTAGGATTTTTCATATTTTCTAATCTACCAATTTAAGAAAAGAGAACTTCTAACCATATCAAATTTTATCCATGATCTACCACTCCATCATCCTTTTTGAATAATGAAGTCTCAATAAGTTTTAAAATTAATAACTAAAAAGATCAAGACTTAGTATAATTCAATAAAAGATAAAAAAAGACCTAAACACCAGACATAAGCAATATTGATGAGAAGACATCACCTTAAAATCTAATAACATTATTCATCATTTTTTCAAGTCATATAGTTTTCTTCCATATTTCTTTTAATGATGAATGACTATAGCTCTCTGTTTAGGATGGCTTAAGTCTCAAATCTTAATTATTGTTGGAGGAGAAAGATAAGGTCTCTCATCTTCTGCAACTGTATTATATTGTTTCAAAAAATAAGATGGATACTCTATTTTGGCATATGATTAGCAATAATATAAACTATATTTAGTCATTTTGACAAATACTTGCTATTTGTCTATTTGTTGATCTCTATTAAATATTAGATAAAAAATTTATGCTAGCTATCTTTCTTATTTTAACTTATTTTTATTTTGTTAAATATTTAATAATATTACTTAGTTCTAAACTATATCATCTATCTTCTATGGAGCCTAACTTTGTTATTAGATAAAATTTGTTTAACTCAACTATTAAATTCTAGCTCCATCGTTGCCAAATTCATGTTAAACTATACCGTTATGTAATGAGGAGACTACAATAAATATCTTTAGTATCTAATTTACTATTTTTGAATTAAAGACTTTGTGCAAGTGGTTAAGATGGTAGAATTTAATATCTCCAAAATCTTTTAACTCTCTAATACCATATATCTTCCTTCTTGAAGTTGATTTTATAATAAAAATATTATACTTAATTTGAAGATCACTCTATATATTATCCAATTGTAATGAACTATTTTGATGCTTTTTTTTGACAAAAGGATAGAAACCTGAAGAGGTGTTGTTAATATTTATTGAGATCATGGAACATGTGTAGCATAGTCTAATAGTTACAATAATTATATCAAAAATGATATATAAAATATCAAAATGATACTAAGCATCCAAGATAGAAGCCAAGCACATCAAAGTTGCATAACTTTAGAAACTAGTAGTTGAAATGATTAGATTTATTGAAAATCTTAGAATTCCTTTCGTTCTACTCAATAATTGCTGCTAGAATATCCTACCACCTTCTAATTCTCTTTTTTATTTTTTTAGGTCTCAATAACTAGATATAATGTTTTTACTATAATCAGTTTATTTGAAAGCAAATAAAGAGCTCTTTCCAACTCCACTTAGTTATTAAATGGTAAATGATTATATCATTGATATAGATAGTTTTTACATTTTCATCCATTTCTACCACTGTAACTTTGTTTTAAAAATCTATTCAAGAATATAGTAGTATTATCTCAAATGAATCTAAAATAATTTAAAATACAAATGATATATATAGTTTTGAACTTTAAAAGAATTTTTACTTTGTACACATTAATATCAAGAGTTTCTATATTTAATTCATGGGATATTACCATATTAGTTCCTTTTCTAAACCAAATCTTTAAAACAATCTCTTTTCTTCTCAAAAATATCTACTATATAACTTTTGATAAGCAAGGCAAAGCAGTCCTTTTATCTAATTAATGATAGATGACCTTAAACTTTTCTATTTAACAAAATAATGGTTTAACATCTAATGCCATTCTTTTTGACATCATCCTACATGTTCTTTCTTTAAGAAATTTATGTTGTAACAACTAAAAATAAGATTTTATTATTAAATAAAATTTAAAAATAATTTTCTTGTGGAAAGGATTATTTAATCTAATTTACTAAAAAGTAGATACCAAATATATTTTTATTAAAAAATATATTTTAGAAGTGGGTTGGAAAAGGATAAATATGTGAGAATCCTTAATTAAAAAATTATCAAATAATCATCTTTCATCTAGGATTTTTTTCTTTTCCATTTTGAGATAAGATTATAAATAGTTGAACAATTAAATACCATTATAGTTATAATAAAGAACAAATTATAGTATATAGTCTCTCTATCAAATGAAAAAGACTAAAATATTTTTCATGACCAAGGAATTATTAATGATACTTTGTGCATAGAGTTTTTGCTTTGACACATTTTTTGGGGACCTTCCTTATTTTTAAAATGAATAAATTAGATATCTTTTTCTAAGTGGTTAATATCCTAATATACCTCATAGATATGCACTAAAATTTAAAGTTGAAAAGTATATGCAAATATTTCTATCCAATATTTTCTATTATGGCAAATAGAATTTTGATTTAATATCGAAGTTTTGAATAGCATCATCTTTCTTTTCCACTCTCTCATTTACTTTACTCTCGCTTGCTCCATCTCTCTCTCTCTCTCTCTCTCTTCCACTCTCTCTTACTCTTTCCTTTTTATAACACTCTCCACTTTTATCTCTCTTTTATTTCTCTCCTCTTGTTTTAGTTTTGCTCTTTTTATACTCTTATTTTCTAGCTCTATTCTCCTTTCAATGTCTCTCTCTCTTTGATGCTCTAATTCTTTTACTCTATCACACTTTCACTCATGCTCTTTTTTATAGTCAAAAGTATGAGTGAGTAAGGATAGTGTTAGAAAGAGAGATCTTATAGCTGTATGTATGATTCTAATCTCTTGTAATCATCAAAAAGTCTTTTGAGATTAGCCACCAAATTTTTGATATTTGTTTATTAATCCCTATATTTAATATTCATATAAATTTTTGTAAAATTCTCAATTTTTATGAATTGATCCATTTGCTAGTTTTCATTTCATTCTTAATAGTAAATAAGGCTTGAGAATTTGCCTCTTCTTGATCATTTCATGCTCTTCTCATTGGGGATCTAGCCATTAGAGGACCAATGGTGGAGGGGTATAGGTTAAGGTATTATTTATAAATTAAGAACAAAAATATCTATAAGATATAAATTAAAAGTGTGAGAAGAGTAAACATAGAGTATTCTATTCTGATCTAGTTAAATTGAAGGGTGTACAAGTAATAATAAGCTAACTTAAAATAGTTTAGGGACTAACTTAAAAAATAACTATTATTTGATACTATAAATAATATTATTTTATAATTCTACATAATGCCTTTTCTAGGTATGTTATTGAGTTGTAAGAGTTAGTAGAATTTACACTATACCAATTAAAATACTTTGAAAAATGAATGTTATATCAATTTAATGTCAAATATATATTTTCAAATTGACATATCTAGGAGAAAATATATCTTGAGTAGTCTCTAAGATTTTGAAATGAAAAGGATAGAGAATACACTTTAGGGCTCGTTCTTTTGTGGGTAAATATCATGAGAAAGTTGGTCAACTTTCCTATTGACCAACTTACCCATGTTCTCACAGATTTCAAGATGGGTAAATTATTTTTATGGGTGGCATTTATCCATGAAATAGGAGAAAATTTTACCCATCCAGGGGATGGCTAAATGATTTTTCCATCAACCGGTAAAGTGATCTCTTAATTTTATTTCTAAAATATCTTTTTTCTCGTTTCCGATGCCTCTATCGTTAATGCCTAATAAAATATATCTTTATTAGAAGTTGATAATTTTATTATGTTAGGATAATTTGGTATAGACTAAAAGCTTAGTTTGGTATAAAAAAATTACTTAGTTTGGTACAAAAAAATTAAGCTTTATAAATAAATCATCAAATTTGACCCAAGAAGCATAAAGGGTATTATGGAAAATATGGATAAAGTTTAGCAACTTACCCGGGAAAGTAATAATGCAAAAGAACATGGGTAACAGATTTCAAAGCCACTTTTCCATGTATAAAAGAACATAGGTAAGTTATTTTTCTGTCTAAATGTTACCTGGGAAATACTTACCTAGAAAATATAGTTTCATGGGTAAATCTTTTACCTACAAAAGAACGGGCCCTTATGAGTCAAAGAATATTTTATTGGAGCTATATCAAGCTCCAAAATATGCTCCATTATCATGATACACATCTTAAAATAGTTAGTTTTTAAAAGTTATCATGATAAAAAATCTAGCATACATAATAGTAGGCTAGATTTTTTATCCCCAATGTTGTGTTTATTTTATTTTCTTTCTTTTGAATATACAAGAATTAGATATGTACTGTGATAGTCGTGTTTAGAGGAGGTGATCCAAATAATATTTTATGCTAGTAAAGAAAAAAAGGCATTTTTCATTCATAACCTCAAAACTAATTGATTATTAGACCTTTTTGTCTAGAAACAAAAATTGATTATTGATACTTTCTCATATGCTCCTTAAAAATAAGAATAGATATAAAAAAGGACCTTAGAACTTATTAGACCATGTTTAAATGTTTATTTCCATGTACAAGATAACCATCATATTCAAATTTAATCATATATATTGAATTTATTATTATAGATGGGTATTTTATATCCTTGATAATCACATAGTTACGAATGGAAGTTTATATATAGTACTAGGTCATAGGTATAAAGTCATCCTCACAAAGCCAGGCAAAAGAGTTAAGGCCCATGATTTTGTCATTTCAAAAAAGCAAGATAAGTTCTTCTCTGTTGTATAGAGGTAATAGCCTTTTCTTCTTACATTGTTCGTTTTAAGAGGACTTGAAAATGCTAGCAAAGGCTTTTGCTTGGATATACAGGGCCACTAATAAGCCAAATATTAAACTCAAGAAAGCAATTTTCAATTATTAGCTTGTCAGCTTTGCATTCTTGCTTAAATATTAACTTTCTATCTAGATCTCTTGTATGGCTATAGACTACTTGTTTAGGATTGACACTCACTCTTATCCTTCTAATATGCTTTTGTTAGAAATAGTACTTTAGTCTATCAGAAATCTTAATTGCTTGCTCACATCTTTCTTCTTTCCTTTTTTTTCTATTTATTTTTTTGTGATGACTTGTCAAATAGACAAGAGAACATAGAAAAAGAAAGGGAGAATGAATAGAAATAACAAAAATCATGAAGTCTTTCTAAACTAAGAGAGTCCTTCAACATTTTCTGAAGAATTTAGAAGAAGTTGAAAGGTAGAGTTGAAGAAGAATCAAAATCCTGATTCAAATGCAAGGATGCCAACTAATCCACTACAAAATTTGCCTCCCAATAAACAAATTGTATGGAGAAAATTCTAGGAGAAGATGATAAATGGAGAATATCACTAAGAAGTGAATTGGTAATTTGACTAGAAGCCCAACTAGAAATCTAACTAGCGCTATCATTGAATCAAATATAGTAATCTTCTATACTTACATTAGAATTGACAAAGGTTGGCTTTCGACTAAAGGAATATAGAAACCTATGCATCATTAATAATATCAATCCCCGTGCCATCCCTACTAACCACTGAAATACAAACTTCATATCAATTGAATGTAGAATAATGTCTTTCCAAATTCAGGATCTTCAAATATGCTCATAACCATTCCAAGTCTCCTGACAATCATACTTCTTAGCCACCACAAATGCCCATAAGGATTCTAGATTGGGCATCAAATTAGCAACTAACCAGGTGATTAGAACAATGTGTCTATATCTGAGATCATATAAATCTAGACCTCAAGCCCTTTTAGGTTTACAAATAGCATCCTATGAAACTAAATGGATTCCTTTTTTACCAATCTCATGAGCCCAAAGAAAGGATTTAAATATTTTTTAATACTATCAATAACCCTTAGAGTTATAACATAGCTTGTCATTTAGTAGATAGGCAAGGATGATAACATCGACTATAGTAAAACCAACATCTCAACTTGAGATAACAATCTCTGCTTCCAAACATCCAACTTTCCATTCACCTTCCCAAGGAATAAAATACATGGACTTGAGCCTTTTACCCACAATAGGTGTGCCTAAATAAGTGACAGTTTCTTTCTTCACATTAACTTGTAAAATGGGACAAATCCTTCTTTGAACATCTTGAGACAAAGATAGATTGAAGATAATATTGGACTTCTCCATATTGACATGTTGATCAGACTAAAGGTAATAGGAGACAAGCACATCTCTAACGGGTACCACATTTGAAGGGATAGCTTTAATAGTGATCAACAGTTTATCCACAAACATTATAAGAGAAAGTTCAAAACCATTCCTTTCTAGTTGAAAAGCACTAGTAGACGATAATTGATAGCCTCCCGAAGAGATTTAGAAAATATGCTAATATAAAGAACAAACAAGAATGGTGAGAGAGGACAACTCTATCGAAAACCAATGATAGAAGCAAACCAACTTGTAGGAGAACCATTGACAAGGATAGAAATTTTGGCTGGCAAACATAAGCATAGATCCGATTATAAACTTTTATCAAAATCAAGATGTAGCAAAATAGCCCATAGATAAGACCCAATCCTATCATAAGCCCTTACCGTGTCAGCCTTCAGGACCATAAAGAGCACTATTTATAGGAGCACTGAGCAGTCTCTAATGAATGAAAAATCTCCTACGCTACCAAATATTGTTGGATATTTGTCTACCTCCAATGAATGCCCCTTATTCTCTAGGCACTAACACCAGCATAAGCCCCTTCATTCAGATAATAAGAATCTTAGATACTAATTTATATAGAGCATTACAAAGACTTATAGGATGGAAATCTTTAGCAAGTTGAGCATTATCCTTTTTCAAAATTAAAGTTGTATATGCCCTCTTCTGTTCCCTTAGCATAGCCTCAGCACTGAAGATCTCCAAAACACCAGCAATTGCCTATCTCTTAACAATTCTCCAAAATACTTTCAAAAACAAAGATGAAAACCCATTAGGTCTCAATGATTTTTCCAAAGATAAAAATCTTAAGAACATCCTCAATTCCCCTTTTAGAATAGGAGCAATCAAGCTAAGATTCTCATCATGCAACACTTTCATTCAAGCTAAGGTTCTCTGACTCTACATCAGCCGCATAAGCACATTAAGCCGACTCACAATCGACTGATCGACCAATAGTCAACTACTATCAACCATTAGCTAACAATTTGGTTAACTCTCGATTGAAGACCATCGGCATATCAGAGTTACCAGTCGATGCATATTCCATTCTTCTACCGACTTATCAGTATTACCGACATATAGTCGGTCTATCTGCTCAACATACTCTAACCATTATGAATGATTATAGACTATGTATTACGGCCATTAATGAGAATAAACAGCCTACTAACTCCATGATTATAGCTTGATAATCTAGCGCTATAAAAAATGGGACCACATGCTCGACGGTTACATTAGAATCATCTATAAAAAAGAAGGTAAATGAGCAGTATAGGTAAGATAATTTTGGACTAAGACTCTGTCACTCTCAACATTCTTATTAGCTATTCACCAACCCCTCTCTAACTTAAGTATTAGAGGATCTCCATCGGACACAACTTCGGTCTGTGAGAATTTTGTCTTGTAGGTGCTCTTCACCAGCGACAGGCGATAGGGAGTTGGCCACAACAGATTGGCGCGCCAAGAAGGGGTCAGACTATAATCAACCATGCTGAGAATCAGAGCTCAACACTCGACTGGATCAGTGAGGTAGTCTTCCCACTGGAAAGACATTCCTCCCCACCTCCGATGGCAGAACCCAGTTTCTCACATCCTGTGGTCACCACGAATGCACAGATTGTTGTACTCATATAGCAAATGAAGATTTTGATGGAGGTGGTTCAAAGCCTCCAGCAGCAGCAGCAGCCACCAGTGGATCAACCGATGTCTCAATCGGTGCCATTTAGGTATAGCCACCGTCCTCCACGATGCTCACCCTCCTCATCTCTAGAGCGATCGTCTCGACACTCCCATCAAGACAGACAACCGCATTCTCGACACTCTCATCGTGCCACCCACCATTCACGATGTTCTCTCTTTTCTTCTCGTGCACACAGTATCAAGAAGGAGAAACGATCGTGGATGCCTTCTGCTTCTCCTTCTTCGAGCTCTTCAGGGGGTTCCACCCCAGAGTTATCCAGCAACGGCAGCTTAACGATTATGAATGCAAGTTCCAAAAATTGATCATCAGCTCACCCAACTTCAGGTGGAAGTTTGGAACTCTTTCAATGACTACGACTTCCACACTGCCCAATCTCTCTCTTCGCGTATCTTGGATGAACCAATTCTCTCTCAGTTTAAGATGCCACAGGTGGAGTCATACGATGGCTCCACTGACCCGATTGACCACTTAGAGAGCTATAAGGCTCTCATGATAATTCATGGGGCAACTGATGCCCTCTTATGCATTGGCTTTCCGACAACTCTTCGGAAGGTTGCTCAAGCCTGGTGTTTCGGGCTTCAGTCGGAGAGCATTAACTCTTTCGAGCAGCTCGAGCATTCTTCGTAGCCCACTTTAGCACAAGCCAAAGGCCGTCACAGACATCCGACAGTCTCTTCCCAATCAAGCAAGGTGAGATAGAGATATTAAAAGACTTTGCGGCTTATTTCAATACAGCCACACTTGAGGTCATGGATCTCAACGAAGACATGGCTATATCGATCATAAAAAGAGATCTGAAGAGATCCAGATTTACATATTCTCTAGATAAAACTCTCTTTTGGACCTATGTTGAACTTCTCGAGCAGCCATGATTTCGAACAGTCAATTTCATCGTGATCACAACCACGATACCGAACAGTGCATCCAGCTCAGAGACGAGATAGAGGCCCTGATTCGATGAGGCTACTTCAAAAAATTCTGACATGATCGTTCGACTCAACCTCCCACCGACCAACAACCTCAGCCGCAAGCTGAGGAGACATTCAATAATCGACCAACGATGGGAGTAATCAACATGATCTTCAGGTGACAGAAGAACTGGGGGGTAACTTTCAAAGAAGAGTCGGCAAAGAACGATGACCGGACAATGTAACAATTTTTCAGAAGAAGATGTTTTGAGAATTCAAACTCCCACGATGATGCTGTCATTGTATCGACAATGATAGCTAATTATGATGTAAAAAAATTTAGTGGATAATGGAAGCTCTACGGACGTTTTGTTTACTCAACTTTCTCTCGAATGCAACTTCGACTGATCGACTTAGAAGAGTTTCGACGCCATTGGTCAGTTTCACAGGAGATGCAGTCACTGTGGAGGAGAAATCACTCTCCCATTAACCATAAAAACTGAACCACGACAGACTATTATTCTCGTGAAATTCACGATTGTTCGAGTTTCCTCGGTTTATAATGCTATACTCGGACGATTTGATCTGAATACCCTGAGAGCAATAGTCTCGACTTATCATTTACTAGTCTGATTCTTGACAAAAAATGAAGTCGGAGAGATGCGTAGAGATCAACAACTTGTTCGACGCTGCTTCGTAGTTTTCACACAAAATAAGTAACCCGAAGACTCTTTGTCCATCAATAAATTAGACCAAAGAGAAAATGAACAGAGGGTGAATCAGCCGAACAACTAGTTTTCATCCCATTAAAACAGATCCTAAGAAGATGGTCCAAATTGGATCGCAGCTGTTTGATCCAGAGCGGCAGCAACTAATAAATCTACTCAGGACAAATGCTGATATTTTACTTGGTCAGCTACTGATATGTCAGGCATTCCTCTGGAAGTAATAATCCATCGACTCAATATTGATCCAAAGGTTAAGCAGGTGAGACAAAAGAAAAGGTCTTTTGCTCCTGAAAGGTAGAAGGTCATCGATGAAGAAGTCGACAAGCTCCTCGTAGCTGGCTTCATCAGAGAAGCTACCTATCTTGATTGGCTCGCCAATATAGTGACGGTGAGAAAGGTCAATGAAAAATGAAGAATCTGCATCGACTACACAAATCTAAACAAAGCTTGTCCGAAAGATAATTTTCTTTGCCAAAGATTGATCAACTAATTGATGCGACTTCAGGGCACCGACTCTTAAGCTTCATGGATGCCTTTACAGGCTACAATCAGATTCAGATGGCACCCGAAGATGAGGAGCACACAATCTTCATAACCAATAAGGCATTTACTACTATAAAGTAATGCCTTTCGGTTAAAAAATACGAAAGCCATATATCAATGGCTAGTCAATAAAATCTTCAAGACACAGATCAGGCAAAATATGAAAGTATATGTGGACAACATGCTGGTAAAAAATCCTCAAACTACTAACCATGTTCAGAATCTAGAAGAAGCCTTCAGCACACTTCGACGACATCAGATGAAGTTGAATCCGACAAAGTGTGCATTCGGAGTAACTTCTGAGAAGTTTCTCAGATTTCTCATATCATAACAAGAAATTGAAGCCAATCCCAAGAAGATAAAGGCTATCATCAACATGAAGCATCCTAGTTTCAAGAAAGAGATACAGCAGCTCAACGAAAGGATCGCCGTACTCAGCCGATTCATATCAAGATCGGTAGAAAGATGCTTGCCTTTCTTCAAGACCTTGAGGTAATCAAATGACTTCATATGGTCAGATGAGTGTCGACAATCCTTCAAAAATCTAAAAAAATATTTGACATCTCTACTGTTGCTTACAAAATCAAAGATCGGAGAAACTTTCTATCTCTACTTGACGACATCGATGGAAACAGTTAGTTCGGTACTTGTCCAAGAGGATGAAACCGAATTCAACGGCCAATCTATTGCACTAGGAAGGTGCTTCACAATGTTGAAGTGAGATATTCACGAGCAGAGAAGATGATCTACACTCTGATCATATCATCACAGTGACTTCATCCATACTTTCAAGTACACTCTATTGTCATCTTGACAGATCAGCCATTAAAGATAATTTTGCACCGACCTGATACGTCGGCTCGAATGATAAAGTGGGCAATAAAGCTTGACGAATTTGATATACAATATCGCCCATGTCCATCAATGAAGGCACAAGTTTTAGCCGACTTCATCACCGAATGTACAATACCAGATAATAAATCTGAGGATGAAGCTAATGACAAAATGAAGCAGATCGTGACTCCCAAATCCGAGTTAACATCAACATGGGTGCTACATATTGATGGAGCATCTAATGTACAGGACAGTGGAGCTGATCTCATCCTCACCAATTTTGAGGGGTTATAATTGAATATGCTCTTCGACTCAACTTTAAAGCTTCGAATAACCAAGCTGAGTATGAAGCACTCTTAGCCGGCTTAAAAATTACTAAAGAGCTTGATATCGATAGCCTGAAGATCTTCACTGACTCTCAACTGATTGCTGGACAGATTAAGGGTGAGTTTGAAGCCCGAAACCCCATTATGATGAAGTATCTTCAGAAGGTGAAAGATCTTACATCAACTTTAAAATATTTTGAAATCTTTCACATCTCAAGGATAGAACATGCTCGAGTCGATGTACTTTCATGACTCATAACCACCTCTTTCAACTCACTAGATTGGACATTCGTTGAATGTCTTGAACAGTCAAGTATTGATAAAGTCGAGGAAGTGCTACAAATTACTAATGAACTAAGCTGGATGGATCCGATTGTCCAGTATATAATTGATGGAACTCTCTCTACGGATCCCTCAAAAGCCAAACGACTTAGATCGACGGCCTCTCAATACATTTTAATGAATGGTCATCTATACAAAGGTCATTCTCTCTTCCCTTACTAAAGTGTTTGAGACCAATAGATGCCGACTATGCACTCTGGGAGGTCCACGAAGGGATTTGTGGAAATCACTTGGGGGGCAAATCTCTAGCTTACAAGGTCCTACAACAAGGATATTATTGGCCTATCATGAAGAAAGATGCAGCTGAACTTGTCTGAAGGTGTGATCCATGTCAGAGATATACAAATATATAACACCAACTGGCAAGTCAGTTGACATCAATTGTTGCATCATGGCCCTTCGTATAATGAGAGATTGACATACTTGATCCTTTCCCTCTAGCATCTGATCAGAGGAAGTTCATACTAGTCGCCATCGATTATTTCACCAAGTGGGTGGAAGCTGAATCTCTGACACAAATCACTGAGAATAAGATGGAAGACTTCATTCAGAAATCAATTATATGCAGATTCAATTTATTACACACCATCATCACTAATGGTCGGCAATTCGATAATCAGAATTTTAAAGAGTTTTATATAAAATTTTATATTACGTACAAACTTACATCAGTCGGCCATCCACAATCCAATGGAGAGGTGGAGATATATATACACATATATATATATACACATATATATATACATATATATATATACATACATACATACATACATACATACATATACATATATATACATATACATTTATATATACATACATACATACATATATATATATATATATATATATATATGTATATATGTATATATATGTATATGTATGTATATATATATGTATATGTATGTATATATATAACTAACCGAATGATTCTACATGAACTCAAAATCAGACTGAATGAAGCTAAAGGTCTCTGGGTGGAAGAACTATATCCGATCTTATGGGCATACCGAATGACTCCTTGCATACCAACAAGAGAATCATCATTTAATCTGGCTTATGAAATAGAAGCGATGATCCCACTTGAGATCAGATTACCATCAGCAAGGGTAGAGCAATACAATAAATCAAGCAACTCAGAATGTCGGAGAGTCGATCTAGATTACTTTCAGAAGTCCGACAGCAAGCTCAAGTTCAGATGGCAGTCTATCGGTAAAGGGTAGCCCGGTATTATAATGCAAAAGTTAAACTGAAGGTCTTTCGTCTTTGAGATCTGATCCTAAGAAAAGCAGAAGTCTCAAGACTTCTTGACCAAAGAAAGTTATCTTCAAACTGGAAAGGACCTTACAGGATAACTGAAACACTTAGACCGGACGTATATCGGCTAGAAACTCTAAAGGGAGTAACCATCCCTTGAACATGGAATGCTGATAATTTGAAATATATTATCAATAAAGTGTTTGTGTATACATTATTCTGAATGAAATATTGAATTTTAGAATCACAAGTTTCAGTAAACTACAAAGTGGTAATAGACAGATAAAAGATGATCAATTCTATCAACTATATTTTAATTTTCACTATAAAAATTGATGCATCGACTATATTTGGTTTCACTGTAAAACTAAATACCGACTGTATCTCGGTATTGAACATATTTCAGTTTTTCACTGTAAAAGTCGACCCTAATCGAATGACTATTATGCTGACTTAGACTTAACTAAGTAGAATGCTATACCAATACGATCCAGATCGAATTAGAATTATACCGACTCAACTATGGTCGGTCGAAGGATATTCGACTTGCCATCAATTATCAAATAATCTGACATACTAAATCCGACTAAGGTCGGATGAAGGATATTCAGTTTATTATCACTTATCCTAATACTTAAGTACGTCAATGGATATTCGATTAATGAATGAATCCTATAATTACTATCAGATATTCGACTTGCTGATAGATATTCGATAATTAAAAATAATTCTACGACAATGTAGATATACAAAGAAAGAAAGTCTATACTTGAAAATTCTTTCATTCATTCATTACAAAGAAAGTTACAAATTAGACCGAAGTCCAATTACAAAATTTTTGAGTACAAAAGAAAATAAAAATTGCATCGATCATCAGTCGCCATCTCCATCTCTTTGCTCTAATGTAGCATCGAGGACTTGAACAATTTTGGTGCTGTCGGTGCTCCATCTTCGATTGGCATGACTTCTTCAGCAGCTCCATCTTCCAGGACGGGAGGGATGATGCTGCTCAAGTCAAGATCTGGGTATAACTTTTCGATCGCATCTCGATCGTCCTTATATCCGACGTAGTAAGAGGCGAACCCACCTTCAAGGATCTCTTCCTTGAACTCTTTTGAATTCTTGAAGTTCTTGATGGTATGGTTCAGAGCCTCCCTTGCCGACTCTACTTCTGCTCTCGTCAGTTCTACATCAGCTCTTGCGGAAGCTGATTCATCGTCGGCCAGTGCCAATCTTTTCAGGGTGGCCCGATGTCTTCCACATTTGGCTTTGAGTTTGCTGATGCACCCATCCCTCTCCCTTCAAAGGTGATGGATAGAATGCTTCTTGTTTTGATCCTCGACTCAAGAGATAAGATGTCTTGACGAGCTGACTCAAGTTTGGCTCCAGAAGATTGAAGGTCGGCGGTCAGACAGAAGACTTTCTTTAGAAGTTTCACCTCCCGCTCGGTCACCGTCTGAAGTTGTTCAAGGGCAGCTGCCTTCTCAGCATTGGCGACCGCCACTTTGTCCATCCATGTCCGACAGAAGTCGGCAACCTTCCGGTAGCCGACCTCCAAGTCGAACATATCGTGTGCAAACTGCAAATAGAAGATAAGTCGGATCAAAAAAAAAGATGCGAAGAAAAACTTACCCCAAGTATTAATGGGTAGAAAGAGAGAAATATCTCGACAACAGTTTTGTTCTTTCTGTTCTCCCGATCAGCTGGGAGAAGAGCAGCTTCGATAAGTCACTTGGCCAATGCCGGATTGGCCAAAGCCGACTCATCCTCAGAAACTTTGATGTCAAAATGAATAGTGTGATCCACTGATGATCCATCGTCTATCGAAGTCACCGACGCCTTCCCCGATCTTCTGTCGGTAGCCTCGTGCTTGAAAATATAGGAAAATTAGAGCTTGACTACATCCGAGAGGGTTCCACTAGAGGAACCACCGGTGCAGCCATTGATTGCTCCGGCTCGACTGCAACTTCCACCTCAGCCTAAATCTCAGTTGGTGGAGCTGTCGATGGTGCTACGACAACTCCATCTTCTTCTGCCGCCTCAACCCTCAACAGACAGCACTTCAGAAAGCACTGTCGGGACCGACAGCACCAAAACTGGCTCAGGAACCGATGCCAATGGTACCTCAGATTTTCTTATCAGTAAAGTAGGAGTCCGACCTTCTTCGATGGTTGGGAGGGTCCAACTTCGGATGCTGCTACCCTCTTCTTGGCAGCATGCTAATGAATATCGACAATCGATACTCGCATCCTCGGCTGCATAGCTACAATCAGAACAAGGAAGTCAGTACAATTCAAAATAAATAAAGAAAAATAAAAATGATCGACTATGCTATATCTAAGATGGTGATCAAACTAAAGTCGACATCGTAGAGAGCTTATTGGTCATCAGCCTCTCTGTGGTGGGATCGTCATGTCCTTCAATCGATGGAAGTCTTTCCGATCGTCGATCTCCACCTGACTATTCTCGTTGGGGCCTGTCCTTGGATCACCCTAGCATGAAGAAAAACCTCAGGGAAGAGAAAACAAAATGAAAAAGAATTGATTCTTCCATCTATGAATGGATGATGGAACACCGGTGATGAAAGAAAGGCCTTTTCTTAGGTTGAAGAACCACCAACCTTTGACCTTAGGATGGAGATAGAGAACAAAGAAGGTATGAAAAAGAGAAGAATGAGGCTCGATCGGTATTAGCCGACACAACAAAGCAAAGCTAATTATAAGTCAAACCAAGTTCGGTGCCAGCTGATCGAGGTAAAGACCATAATAGTCAAGTAAATTTCAGACGAACTCCAGAATCAAAAATCGAAGATCCATCCGAAGATCTTTGACATAGAAGGCCACCTGACCCGAAGGAGGAAAGTTTACCCAACCATCAATGTCAGATGTAAAGAGTTGATACTGCTCTGGGATACGATACTGCTTCTGAAGCCGTTCAAGATTGGGTTCAGATAGTGAAGAAACCTCCACTTCTAGATCCGATGGAGAGTCATCGGTCGGATTCTCCAATCGACTATCCCAAGAAGAAGAAGCCCTAACGATGGAAATGAAAAACTAGAGAGAACCAAAAAGAGATGGACCAAAGAAGGAAGGACAAAATACTTAACCTGAAAGCTAAAAACAAAAGACAGAGAAGGAACCCTGGAGTCTTTTGGTGCTGGGGCAACCTTCCGACAGAGTTTCTGTAGCGGAGGATGAAGATAAAATGCAAAGTAAAAGTTTGGTCGATAGCGACCCTATATATATAAGATCCCTCAACGGTTAGAATGGAAGCGATCAAATCGATGTTTCATCAGATGACGACACGTGGCAACATTCGGATCGACCATTGGTCAGACGGTTCGACGCACCTGCTCTTGATCATGCCACCTCACCGTCTTCCATGTGAACAGCTCCAATCCAATGACATTCGGACACGCGGCCAAAATTTACTAATCAGAATCGTATCGTCCTGTGTCGAATTATCTTCTTAAAATGACATCTGATATCGAATTGTCCTGTCGATATGTCAGTCCAATAATGATTTTGTAGCCACTGAAATGATAAAACAGTCAGAGAATTCTTGACTAGCAGTCAAGTCGGGGCTAGAGGCAACACATGACAACTCTCTTCATCCAATATGACAGACCACATGATAATATATACGTCGGATCACCTTGGACTTGGGAGTAGAGGCAACTATTGGGACAAATCAACCGACCTCCGACTCTGACTCTACATCAGCTGCATAAGCACATTATGCCGACTCACAATCAACTGACCGACCGATAGTCTACTACTATCAACTATCAACTAATAATTTGGTTAACTCCCGATCGAATACCATCGGTATATCAGAGTTACCAGTCGATGCACATTTAGATCTTCTACCGACTTATCAGTATTACCGACATATAGTCGGCTTATCTGCTCAATATACCCTAACTGTTATGAACGGTTATAGACTATATGTTATGGTCATTAATGAGAATAAATATCCCACTAACTCCATGATTATGATCCGATAATCTAGCACCATAAAAAGTGGGACCACATGCTCGATGGTTACATCAGAATCATCTATAAAAGTGGAGATAAATAGGCAGCACGGGTAAGATAATTTTGGGCTAAGACTCTGCTATTCTCAATATTCTTATTAGCTGTTCACCAACTCCTTCTCTGACTTAAGCATCGGAAGGTCCCCACCAGACACAACTCTGATCTATGAGAACTTTATCTTGCAGGTGCTCTTCACCGACGACAGGCGATAGGGAGTTGGCCGCAACACCTATTGTCAAAGAAGTCTATCATGCTCTCTAAGCTTTCTTAACAGCATAGTATACTTAGTCTAGCTCAAACCCCAATTCTAATATCTTCCTCTTATAAAGCCATGATTTTCATTTCAATCCTCTATGTTTTCTAAAGGGTCCATTTGCTTGGGATATGTCAGATTACGAGATAATCTGATGATTCCTAAAAATCATTTATCTGAAAAAATGATTATGGAGGAATTAATTTTATTATATTTGGTTGGTCAAAAATTACTTCAAAAAATGACACTAAAAATAGATCACTATGTTTGATTAAAGATAATCCTATATAGAAATATGATCAAATTTATAAATATATCCATCAACATAAAATAATTTTTTAATATCAAGATAGTATTGTCATCTTCAATCAATTTTTGTATAATGACTATAATCACTACTACTTATTGGAGGTATTTTTGTCAAGTATGGCTTATAGCCACTTAAAATTTATCAAATACTAACCCCTCTATGATTTTTATTTTACCTTCTCTCTCCAAAAAATAAATATTAGACCATTAATTTTTTTACTCTTTCTCTCTTCCTTCTATTTTTTACACCAAACACAGTAATCTAATATGAGATTATTTTTCATACCAAATTAACCCCAATGAAATGAATCCAAAGAGATTTTCAACTACCTCCTTACTCTATTTGAGCAACACTCTCCTTGTATCCTTAAAAAATTTACAAACTCTTTGAAGGGGTAGTCTTACACATCACACAATCTTAGAGAACTCTCCATAGCCAAGTCAAAATTTCTCAAATCTAAATAGCCAAAATTTCTCAAATCTAAATAGATTTTGCTTCAATTGAATTTCTTCCTCTACTTAGACCAATAAGGGGCCATGATTCAAGCCAATTTGAGAAAGAAGGGAAACATTAGACTTTGAAAATATTATTTCAATAGAAAGTTGCCAAAACTCTATCAAGGAATCTCTAGAATCTGGTTCTCTCTTGCCTATTATCACACCAAGTAAATAGTAAACATGAGAAGCCTAGATCAATTGGACCATTGATAGACATAAACCCCAAAGTTCCAAATATCTCGATTTAGCAAAATTCCTTTCCTTCTTTTTCTTTGTCCGATCTGTAATAACATTAAAATCTCCAACTAGTATAGGAATATTTAATAACAAAATGTTAGCAAGCATATTCTAAATCAAACATCTAGTTAAACCATATGTCCTAGCATAAATCACCCTAAGAATCCATAGCTATGAGTTGGGGAGGTGATAATTTTGAAAGCAATTTGATTATTGATTGTAAAGAAGTAGATGTAGAACCAACTCTTCTTCTAAGTTATGATTATTTCTCCAAAAAGACCAATTGCAAGAATCGTAAAAGTAGTCAAAGCCTGGGCAAAAACCTTTTTAGCCCTAGCCAAGAAATTCTCCCATAACCTTGTTTCCAACAACAAACTTTTGAATTATGAGACCTCAAAATTTCTTGAATATTAATGAGAAAAAGGCTTATTGGTTCCTTAGAATTCCAAGATAAAATTAACAAAATCTGGATTAAGAAGAGAATAAGAAGGAGGATTTTTCTCCTCAATGCCATTAACTTTCCTAAAGGAGAACTAAGCAACTGCGAACCCTCTAATTCAGCTATCCTTGCTGGCCCCAAAAGAAGAAAAAAAATTGAAGAGCCTTAAGATTTTGTGGAGATCCTCCTTCAAATCTTTCTCTTTAGAAGAAGAAGCTTCACCTCCAATGTTGATGGAGAATGAAACCTCCTTGGTATGTGGACAGTCAGAGTCCTTTGACTTTTTAATAATTGAGACATCTTCGCTTGGTTCAATTACCTCTACAATAGAGATTTGATCCTTCCAAATGACCCTCTCATATCTAATTGAACCTTACTCCATATCAAAATCATCAAATCAGATAAGTCTAAAAAGCAAGCTCGATTGGCCTTAATGGGCTCATGAATAGAGGGCTCAATTTACCTTCCATAATCTAGAGATTAGGATCTAGTTGCATAGGAGAGGCATTCCTGCTAATTGCTTGATTATAATTCAGAGATCTCTTTCTTTTATCCTTTTTTTCCTCAATTTCATCATCCATCAAATTAGCTGTTGAACATCCATCGGACTATCCTCCTCCACCACTTCATCTATATTTCCATTTACTAATGGAGCATAATGAGAGTCATCACTTTTCATAGGTACAATCCCACTACCTACATAGTGGATAGATATCCATTGATGATTTATTTTGTCTGTAACATTTTTCCAGCCTTGACCATCCTCAAAACTAGCATTCCATTGTCCTCCATTACTGCCTTTCTGGTAGAGAGCAGGAGATGCACCATGATACTCATTCTCCAATCTCTTTCTCCCTTCTTCTACTAAAACCTTGAAAACCACCACCCAAGGATTATATAGATGCTTACCTTCCTTCTGAATGATCTTTATTTCTTTCTTTGATATATAAAAGCAACTATGTTCTTAGTGCTGATTCACTATACAAATAATAAAGCACCAGTAAGTTTTTATATTAGAATTATTGCCAGTAGTACTAACTATTAGCAATGATATCAATTTCTAAATGAAGAGGCTTAGCAACATCTTTATAAACATTAGCTTTTCCACCTTGTATAGCTTCCTCTATACAATTATCTATGAACAATGGTGTTCTGATAATAAAAGCTATCCGCAATAACATACTTCAATCCCACTACTCCAAAGATAAATTTAGGAGTCTCATCTAAAAAAAGATATGATTTATCAAATTGATGCCTAGCCTGAAATTTGGTCTCCAATGCTCTAGTGCATACATCTGTCCAACTACCACCGATGGTCGACTTGATAGAACATAGTCTCTATCATCAAAATAATAGAAATGGAATAGAAATGATGATAAGAGGATAGTACTAAAATTACTAATATTCTTTACAACTTAGGTCCTCTAATGGCAAAATCCAAAGATAGACTAGTTCCAAAAAATTTACCAATTAGAGATATGGACCATCATTGACAAATAGAATCATATTTCTCATTACAGAAGATGATTCCTTCGATAAACTACTCTTGGAATAGAATGATCTCTTCTTCTAAAATTCTCTAAGACTCCTATTAGTACCTTCACTTCCCCTACGACACTTCTGACCACAAAAGCTCCATCTTTTTCACCATTTCTCCACTTCTGAATCTCTCCCTCAGCAACCTCTAAGTTAACTACATCTATCTTCAAAACCTCCTGAGTCTCCATCGAAGAATAGTAAGGCTACACCGAAACACCTTCAAAGCTTTGCTCATGCCTTGGCCAACAAAAGGGGAATGGTTGCATGCATTCTTTCTTCTTCACCAAAGGATTTTGTCTTTTCTTTTCTTTTTCTTTTTTTGAGATAAGGGTTAAGCATATGAGGATTCTATGTTTCTCTTGAGCTTTAGCCTTGATCAAGGGATGGACTTGCTCTTTTGCTGGTCATAAAGATTGTTCTTCCTTTAGTTGGATAGGAGAGAATTGATATACAACATGAGGGCAAGCTAAGAAAGTGAGTCTTCTCCTCATAATAAATTACTTGAATGAAATATTTGCATAGAAAGGTCCCTTTTTTGATTTTGATGGATAGGCCTCATAGATTCTTTGACTCTATTTTTAGCCATACTTATATAATTTGACTTAATTTAGAAGTAGAAAAACTCGAAACCCTACCATAACGCCATCTTTCATTAAACCAAATTTTTTTCTCTTATAACTCAAATTAGAAGTAAAATTTTGATACATATAATAAAAGCTCCTGCTTGCATAGGCTCACTATGTTCAATTTTAAAAGTTCATATTATTTACTAACTTAGTTCACCTTATCTATAAGTAGATAATGATCTATTTGTTGTATGTTAAGTTATAATAATATGAGATTTCAAAAGCTAACAGAAAGAAGAATTACATTGTTCCTAAATAAGTAGAATTAGATAATAGCTTACTAAAATTACAAATGAAATGCTCTATTATATAAAAATATTTATTTTATATCTAATATATTTTATTAGGCATCTAGATCCTTTTCTATATCCATATATATTTCTACTACTAAGAGATACTTGGAATAAGAAATATTTAATTTGTAATTTTAAGTATTCATTTGTTCAAAAATGTTGTCTAGTTTCAAGAATAAAAAAATTAAAAATATGAATCATTCTATCTTTGAAAAATGAGTAGTCTATCAGTCTAATGTAATAATTCATTCTTCAGTAGAGTCTTGTTGGAGAAAATATATTTTAAGATATCTCCAATTATGAAATAAAAAGAAAACTGCATAAACTTCATAGATCAAAGAATGTCTTATAAGAGTTATATTGGGCTCCAGGGGCATGGTATAATATAATAAGAAGTATCTTAAAATAGCTAGTTTTAAAAGGTTATCATGTACAATAATGATAAGTTAAATTTTGCATCTTTCATTTTGTTTCCACTGCTAAAGGAGGTTATCCAAATAATATTGGATATTAGAGAAGAAAAGGCATATTTTATCTATAAACTAAACTTTTGATTTGATTATAAGTTTCTAATTTCTTATTTGAAAATCAACAAGAACCATAGATAGTTCCCTTCCCTTTAAAATAGAAAAATAGATACAAACAAAGGATCTTGTATATTGAATTAAATTTAATAATCTATAATGAATTCATGGTTATATAGGTATATTTGATATCATTTTTCATATTTAGAATCCATATTTTCTACTAAAACTAAACCGACAATAATTCAATGCACCTCAACTATTGATGGATAATGATCTCTAACCACATGATGACAACTCATAATATGAGATTTTAAAAGTCATAGAGAAAAATTATATGATTCATAATTGAACAGAATAAGATAATAACTAACCAAAATTATAAATGAAATGATATATTATGTAAATAAATATTTATTTATTGTCGAGTATATTTATCAAGCATCCAAGCTTGTCTAATATTTATAGCTACAATATCTAGATATGCTTCACAGTAGCAAATGATTTATCAAGATTACTATAAATACTAAAAATGTTCAAAAAATAAGGTATATTCTGTCTTAAATTTATTAAAAATCAAAGTCTTCATCTCTACCATTAGGATTGAATAGATCAAAATTGCTAAAACCAAATTTTCCATGCTAATAGATACCATTAAAGAACTATATAACATATGACAAATGAAAATTCAATAGAAAGGTAGGAGATGTAACTAAATTTACCTCATGAAAAAACTATATAGATCATCTTCAGTCAATGGATACCCATTAGAGAAGGTTACAAATAATGTCCTCTCATCTCGTGGAATGTTGTGTTGTGGCTGAGAACATAAGCCTGCAGATCTTAAACTTGATTCAAGTCTCACAGGATTGTATTGTTGTAAGACATTTTTTTTCATATTCACAAGGTGATCATCCAGAACTACTCTTTGATGTGGATCAAAGGAAGCACCAACCATTGGTATACTACCAATATGATTTTCTAATTGGAATTTTGGATTTTCCGTATGATTTTCGAAATGTATATTGAACGGATAATCAACATGGCTTGTTGTTTTTATATCTATTAAGTCAGGACAGAACCAACTTCTATGCATATCAGAATCTTCATGACTGTCCTTTCTTCGAACTCCACTCCGACTAGTGCCCTCCCCATGGGGCACATAAAGATGGCCAATATGAGGATTTTTCATCTTGAAATCATGGTTTTCTAAAGAAGCAAAGTTAGAAAATCTCACCGCATCATCCTTAAAAGGATTGATTATGTCTCCATCACTCTTAAATCGTCTATTTGGACTTCTGCAATCAAGATAGATCTGGCTCATTTGTTCAACCAACACCTCCATCTTGCGAATCTCATCATCCCTCTCAGCTTCCTTCGGATGTCATCCAAGGTCTTATAGCATACATTAGTAAGATAGTAGTTGATCCCATAATAGCTTTTGACGAAATTTATGGTTGAGTTGGATATTCACAAAGGAGTCATCAACACCTGATTGATGATTTAGACAAAGGGACTCCACAAATTTAGGGCAACCAAAGCAACCTTAAGCATGGTATCATCATCAAAGGAGTAGATCTGACTAATAATATTAACATGACTATCATCCTCAACCCATAACCAAAAGAGATTATCTCCATAGCACGAGTTGGATCCATTCCAAGGGTGAAGACCATGCGAGAATAGATTTCACGCTCCTTGGTATAGTAGGAATGGATGGCATCAATCGAGATAGAGATGGATTCCATGGATCAAGAGATTGAAGAGGGAAGGAAGAGGAAAGCAATTGCTTACTTCATTGATTTTTAGAGTGAGAAAAGGAAGGATACACGAGTGGTGGTTCACTACTTTTATGGTCTGGCCAATGCATTGAAGGCAAGATACCTGATGGGTTGGCATTTAGACTAGATGCAACGACTGGCGACACTTGAGTGGAAGGCGAGAGAAAGACAAAATTAGAATGCAGATAACGGCTAGTATGGTCATTTATTCTATTTGTATAGCATATAGCACCATCTAGGTCCACTACACATCAGAAGCTAACTACCCTTCTTAGTCTCACTTATAGCACATGATAGACTTTGAGATTCGTATAGCTCATAGTTCTCATTTAAATATTTTGTTGAGTTTGTAGTGGTGCATATGAATCTCAAAATCATTTTGTCTCATTAGGAAGCATGCAATAGTCTTTTAACTTCTCTTTGGACCTAACTTATACTCATATTTGACACTATGATGAAATTTTGAAATATAATAATATATTAAATTTTTTTACCAAACTTGTGTATATTCAGAAAATTTATAAGGAATTAAAAATTATATTCTAAAAGGATGTAGTTAATTTTTTTTTTTGTAAATCATTAGTATGGGGCTAGGATAGTTTTATTTAAAGCTCCTAAATCACCTACATTCATGCACATATTTAAGTTATAGTAAGTACAACTTCAACTATCATCCTTACATAAATTCTTTGATATATAGAAAGAAATAAATGCAGTATTTATGAAAATGCATAACAATTGTGCATGTGTGTGTGTTATACATGCATGCCATGAATGCATATATATATATATATATATGGCAATTCTTTGCTTCAAAATTTTCTACCAAAAATCATATCATACCAAAAATGTAGTTTCTTTATTTAAAATATTATATTTCAATTTCTTGTATATGTTGTTTAAATATATTTTTGAATATATAATTTAAATATAAAAAATTATTCTTATTTTCTATACTTATAAATGTTATGTTATATATTTGTAGACTAGATTGCCAATTGTCATACATCCTAAATAATCTAGATTACTTGCAAGATTTATAAACAAATGAACTTAGTAGAGCATATCGATTCATACAAAAAAAATCTAACAAATTTAGTAGTATTCAACTCCATTGTTAGGTCATTAAAGGAAAAAAAATATTAGTGGATTTATGAAAATTAACTTTTGATATTTAGTTTGACCAAATTTATTGACATTCTTTAATTCATATCATATTTAAAGCTTGGGTTTATTATTTGCAAATTATTTAAATTGCTTTATACCATATCTCCATCAAGCGGCCAAGAAAATATTTATTGATATATCATTCAAGTCCTACTAGTATGTTGTCTCACCCAAGATGGTTTCATTGTTTCTAATGTTTCCTATGGGTTTAAATTAGCCCTAATACTATAAAAATTGTTAAAAATTTGTATCCTTATATATTCTATCTTTGTACTTATGATTTAAAAAATATTATAAATAGATTTGTATATGGTTGTATTGGAAGGAATTGAAGTGAAATTTTAGTGCAGGGGTAAAATGGTAATTTTAAATTTTTCAAAATCACTATTTTACAGCAGAAATTATTAATTAATCTAATTAATTAATATATATTTATCCGATACTAAGATCTAAATATGATATACAGCATGCATGCATTTAAATTTGAAATTCAAATTCGAACAGTAAACACTTTACTTTAATGTGTTCAGAACACAATACCTTTATGCGGATAGTAGATCGCCGCAATCTGATCACCGTCGAGAAGATTCGATTATTGTGATGTAGCCACACAGTGTGTCTGACCTTTGTGGATCGTCCACACGAAGCTTCCGATCTGATCGGCTCCTCACGAGTGCTAGCTCGTTGTAGAGCCCTTTTGATAGCCAATGCTGATCGAACTCCTTCGATCGATGTCTGTCGATTCTTTGGATGCTCTGGATCATCAGTAAATGTGCTTGAGAGGATGTTGAAGATCTCTCTAAAATTTGGTGGGCTCACGACACTCGTAGCTCACCTTCTCACTTTTCGAACCCCAGGCTGAAACCCTAGGAAACTCACTGAAAACCCTGCGCCCACTTTTCTTCTTTCTTTCTTTTCTCTCGGAAGGTTTGGACCTTCACCTTGTGCACAAGCCTTCCTCACCCCCCAGTACTTTCTCTCCTAAAAATTCTATGCACGTCTCA
>KE507542.1:19990-31907 GCA_000441515.1 Elaeis oleifera
GGGCCTTCGACTTTGCTCATGTTAGGGCGAGGTTCTCCTCCTGTCCCTAACATGGCTGTGGGGGCACATAAGGGCGTTGTAAGGCCTCTCTTTCCATCCGGTCTGAAATAATCAGGCCTTCGATTTTGCTCATGTTAGGACGAGGTTCTCCTCCTGTCCCTAACATGGCTGTGGGGGCACATAAGGGCGTTGTAAGGCCTCTCCCCCTATCCGGTCTGAAAATAATCGGGCCTTCGACTTTGCTCATATTAGGACGAGGTTCTCCTCCTGTTCCTAACATGGCCGAATTTCGATTGTTCAAAGGGGCTACTCCCTGTCATTGTGAGTTCATGCCAAAAGGAAGAATATGCAAATATGAAAGAGATTTTGATTGAAAGCAAAGTTATCAGTAATACATTTGTAGATTTTCTAATCTCATTATCGTGGAAGGTCTACTTCTCATCGAAGTCCCCCGAGGATGGAGTTGATAATCCCGATTAGAGGCCGATCTTCAGGTGGCTCTTTCCTCCTCGGCGGCTCTGGTTGCGGCAGGGCCCTTGGCCGATCTCCCCTACCTTCAGGCCGGCGTCGAATGAATCTGTCAAGCCGACCTCGTCTGATGAGCTCCTCGATCTCGTCTCGGAGCTGAATGCATTCCTCCGTGTCGTGACCGTGGTCACGATGGTAGAGGTAGAACTTGTTGGGTTGCGCTTTTCGGGTGTGTGCGCATCCTTTCCGGCATCGGCAGCTGCTCTCTAACCTTCATCAGCACCTGGGTTTTCGATGCATTGAGAGGGGTGTAGCTGCGGAATCTTCTTGGGGGAGAATCCCGTCAGACTCTACAGTCCGGGCTTCTCTGCTTACGCGCTCGGGGAGGGTTTGGGCACGCCTGTGTCCAGGGGAGTTCGAGAACGTGGCCGAACTTCATTCGGCCTTCTTTCAACTGCGGGCTTACTGGAGTCGCCCGCCTGCCGCTCTTTCGCGGCCTCCTCGTCTTTTAGCTTGAAAGCTTCCTCTGCTCGGGCATATCCTTCTGCCCGAGCTAGCAGATCAGCGAAGTCCCTGGGATACTTCTTTTCCAGGGAGAAGAGGAGGTCATTCTTTGTAGGCCGCCCTTTAGGGCGGCCATTGCAACCGATTGGTCCAGGTTTCGGACCTCCAAGGCGGCGATGTTAAAGCGGTTGATGTAGGCTCGGATGGACTCTCCCTCATTTTGCTTGATGTTGATGAGGGACTCCGAACCTCGCTGGGGACGCCGGCTGCTGATGAAATGAACCACAAACTAGTGACTCATTTGGTCAAAGGAGAAGATTGTACTCGGCTTCAGTGCCGAGTATCAATTTCTTGTCGCTCCCTTCAGGGTGGACGGGAAAGCCTGGCACAAGATGGTGTCTGGTGCACCGTGGAGCAGCATCATGGTCCGAAAGGCCTCCAAGTGATCAACCGGATCCGAGGTCCCGTCGTAACTCTCGAATTGGGGGAGCTTGAAGTTCGATGAGATTGGCTCCTGTATGATCATTTGAGAGAAAGGAGGGTCAGTACAAATGTCCTCACCGTAAGCAGTGGGAGCACGGCGGAGCTCTTCAATCCGCCGGTTCATCTCCTAGAATCTTTGATCCAGGATGTCCTCTCGACTGCAAGCCCCGAGAGTCTTCTGGCGGACTGGCGGTAAGGACTCTCCGGGGATGGAATCATGATCGAACGGAGGACTCTCTACCTTCTGTTTTCCTTCTGGGGGAGACGGGGCGGCTGGCCCAAGTGGCCCGCCCAGATACCGAATTCTGAAACTCCGACGACACTCTTTCCAGCCGCACTGATGCCTACGACTGCTGTGGCTGCTGCTGCATGGCCTGTACTGCTTCAGTGAGGCCCTTAATCTGCTGAACCAGCAAGTCAAACTGTTCCATGCCGACCGCTGCTGCCGGAGGGCAAAGAGCTTGAGAAACTGGCGAGGAGGCTAGAGCTTGCGGAGCTCGCTGGGATCTGGCTGCAGAGGCCGTGGATCGTCTGGTGGATACCCTTCGGGGGGCATCAGGTGGAGATCTGGTCGGAGACCGGAGGAGAGGGTGTCGGAAAGGATGATTGGAGACGGTCCCGTTGAGCACTCCTTTAAGAACAAGGGTACTGCGAAGACACAGTGCCCTTCCTCTAGCGCCAATCCTGTTGGTGCAAAAATCCGTCGGCGCCGGAGAAGCTGGAGTCGGGGTGCCGCGGTCGTCGTCGGAACCTGCAAAAGAAGTCTAAACCGGAGTTGGGGTTGCTCCGGCAAAACCCTCCGACGCTCAAGTCAGTTCTCTGCCTCAACAGAAATGGAGTGCTCGAATGAGAATTTTAGCAGAGTTTTGAGATAGAGTTTTGAGCTTAGAGAAGAACGTATCTGGAGGTCTATATTTGTAGACCGAGAGCGTAACTGATTGACAGCGACGTCTGTAACCGCTTGATAGTGGGCCGTTCGGGGCCACGCGGAGTTTGTTACGGAGAGTAGTGGCGTCAGAGGCCGTTCAGAGCCACGTGTGATCTGTTATGGAGAGTAGAGTGATGTCCGTTGTCGCGACTTGTCAGAGAGTGGTGGAGCCACACGGAATCCGTTGCAGGAAGTGGAGCAGAGTCGTGGCCATCATCGTGGCCTGCTAGAAAGTTCGGGCCTGTTGACTGAAGCTCGGTTGGGCATCCGAAGGAGTAGGGCAGCTCACAGTCTGGGAGGAGCTCGGACGTTCTTGAGGTCGCTGGCGAACTCACTATCGTTGGGTGCCTTGGGTGCCAATACTGCAGGCGGAGGTCACCTACTGTAGAAGTTCGGATGGAGACTTTCCGTTGGTGAGTTCAACTTTATGAGGATTATGTAGAAGCTCGGGCGGCGTTGGTGTGGTCCGTCCGCTGGAGGAGTCTGGAGGATCCTGTGGCAGTCCGACTTGACACTGTTGGAGTCCGACTGACACTACTGGAGGTCGGTAGCTGAAGGGGTACGGCTGGTATCGGAGGTAGTTGGCCATTGTGGAGATCCAGCTGCTGGAGCCCGTCTGTTGTAAAGGTTCGTCCGGGATCCACTTGCTATGGAGGTTCAGGAGAAGTCCGGCTCTTGTAGAAGTTGGAGCCGTTGTTGTAGAGGTTCATCCGGGATCCGCTTGCTATGGAGGTTCAGGCGAAGTCCGGCTCTTGTAGGAGTCCGGATGGGAACCGGTTCTCGTAGAAGCTCGGCTGAAGCCCACCTGCAACAGAAGTCCGGAAGGAATTCGTTTACAATAGAAGCTCAGATGGAGGCTTACAGTAGAGATCCGACGTGGATCGCGCGTAGTAGAAATTCGGAGTAGACCGTCGGTAGTAGAAATTCGGAGTAGACCGTCGGTAGTAGAAATTCGGAGTAGGCCGCTTGCAGTAGGAGCTCAAGGCGGAGGTCCAGCTCCCGTAGGAGCTCGGAGTGCTCCGTTTGCAGTTGAAGCCCGCCTGCAATGGAAGTTCGGGGCAGAAACCCGGCTCCCGTGGGAGTCCGGATGAAATCCTATCTACAATAAAAGTTCGGGGTAGAAACCCGGCTCCCGTGGGAGTCCGGGTGAGATCCGGAGGTGGTTAGCCACCGTAGGAACATGGACGGAGTCCAGTTGGAGAAGTTCGGTCGCTGTAGAAATCTGAAGGAAGCTCGAATTAGCGTCGATCGTGGTTGGAAGAGATCTGAAGAGATCCTGAGACCAGTCAATTGCTGCGAAAGGTCGGCTGATAGTGGAGCTCGGAGAATATTTGGAGCAGTCCGATGGACGACTGAAGGAGTTTGTCATTGAAGAAGTTCGGAAGATTTAGAAAAACTCATCCGTCGGAGAAGTTCGATCGATATTGTGAAAACTCGACTGCCGGAGGAGTCCGAAAAAAATGCCGCACGAAGTCGGAAAGATCCCGAGAGAGTCAGCCTCTTATGAACTTTGGTTGAAGATATTTTATACCCAACATAAATAATTTTAAAATTATTAAACATTCTATAATCTGACATATCCCAACCAAACAGACCTTATATGATATCAAAGTTAATTTTATTTCGAATTTTCAGTAATGACCGATGAATGACGTATTGCAGTCAAAACTCTAATCTCTGTCGGAACTAATCATGCACCGATTATGGCCATGGTTAAAGGAACTAGGAGAACGAGACTAGATGGTTGATCGTTGATTCTTAATCAGAAAGTAACCAAACAGAAACACTTTTACATTGTAAATGACAACTTATCTGTCTTTAACAAGGCTAAAGCCCAAGGGGAAAGAAAGGAGCAATACAAAAAATGGATCCTAACGCCTGTTACAATTTTCTGATAGGCAACAAAAGGAGATGCCTCAGTTAACGGACGACAGCCGTTCAACGAAAAGTTCGAAGGTCTCGTCCCGATCCAGCATGCTAACCCGCACATAGTTGGGTTCCACTCCGAAGTGCCTACCACTTCTAGTAAGCATTCCATAGCTCCTTAGAAAGCTCTCGCAGTCCTCTATCCCCTCCTTTTCGCATTTTAGCCATGCAAAAGCTACATACAGTAAAGAAGAAAGCGAGAAAAGAAATTCAGATCAAATATGAGCAATTTTAGTTAATCTTCTTCTGTCAATAAACCAACAGAGCCCGGTGATTATTATTTACCCGAACTTCAATTAGATTCCTGTAGTAAAATTGAGTAAAATCTAAACCTTTATGCTAAAAAAACGATGAAGATTGATAACCATATTTCCAGGAGAAACAAAGTATTAAGACTGAAAAGATTTTCGATAGCATGAGAACAGCAAACCTTTATGCCATCCAAAATAATATAGTTTATCATTGTATCAAAACATGGCAAGACTAAGATGTGACAGAAACCCACAAACCTAATAGATTCCATCTACATGTGCCATAAAAGCTAATGAGAAATCTCAAAGGCACAACATTCGTTGAATTACTTTACAGAGGATACCAACCTCTCTTGCAAAGGAACTTCTAACAAAAATGCATATAAAATCATGAACAACAATGGGACCAAAGGAATCAGCGTTCCATTTTTTTTGCTTGTGGGTGCTCATGCCACTTTGAATTCTACCAAGCTTGTCTCCACGACCAGCGGGAACACAGTTTACTATTCTCGATTTCACATGGAAGGAAGCAAACTGGTTTATGAGGTATTTATGAAATCCCAAAATGCATATGAAATTATAAACACCGATGGGACCACAGGAATCAGTGTTCCATTTCTTGCTTGTGGATGTTCATGCCACTTCGAATTCGACCAAGCTTGTCTCCACAACCAGCAGGGAGACAGTTTACTATTCTCGACTTCACATGGAAGGATGCAAACTGCTTTATGAGGTATTTATGAAATCCCAAACTAACTCAGCATTCCAATTTAATCATTGAGAGGAAAAGGTACACAACAGCTAAAGTCGCATACCAGGGTTGGTTCCAGTCCTCTCTCCAGTGAACTTGCAGGTGCTAGAGGGAAACTCAGGTAGGCTGAAGATGCCTGAGGCTTTAACAGCTTCCCGCAACTTCTTCCACCGCATGGTCATGAGACGTCGGCCATAGTCAAAGAGCTTGCTAGTGTTCTCAGTGTTAGGGAGCTCATAACCATCTGAGACCACTTTAAGAATCTTTGCTGCTCGGAGTTGCGAGTCCTTGGACACTCCAATAGTATTCAGCTCTATGAACTTCACCATCTTCTTGGCAACATCTTTATCCTTCACTATAGCCCACCTGCTCATCGGAAACCATCCTAACTAGTAAGCTTCAACTCATCAAAGATAACATTAAACAACTGAGATTTAACTGTCATGGTCCTGTGGTAAATAAACCGGGAAGAGGGATGACTACCCAAGTCGGGTTCCAGCATGGCCAGTGCTTTTTGAGACGGTGAACAGCATAATATCATGATCTGCTGGACTGCTGATGGGAGTGTATTGAGGCCAGCAGTAGGCCAAGTCATGGATTGTCTTTCCGGCCTCAGAGTTTAGCACGGCCTCCCTGATTGAGCCATCAGGGTTGTTGGGGGAACAGACCAGCTCAATGTATTTGTCACCCTTGTACGTGTATGCATCCCCAGCCCACCGGAAAGACCTGACCGAAGGTAGCCTGTCACTGCTGGGTAGGACTGCAATTTAGAAGAGAGTCAAGCTCAATTCACAGATCGCATTCCTACTTATTACTTAGTCATAACAACAGAGCCTCCTAAGCTTATACTCCTTATCAAGAAATAAATCATCAGGAACATTACAAAGATCAACTTTGATCAGATTATAGCACTCGCTGCAAACATGCCCATTAGAGTGGTGTCATCAGAGGGGGGAAAAGCAGATAGTAGAAAGGACGTGCAAATGTAGTAAATACTGGATGTGCCAAATTGAACTTGGTGCAGTAAACCAAGAACACAAGTGGAAGGCATCAAGCAAGCACCAAAAGCTTTCATGACAAACAATCCCACACCAAGTCAAAAGAAGGCAGGAAATTCTCCTATCCGTTCTGAACCATGCAGTTTGTGGGGATACTGGATTATGGAAAGCCAATCTGGCATTTGATTCATGTCTGGCTGATAAACTCGATCAGACTCTCGAAATTAAATTAATTTAGTAGTAACAAGTAAAGAGCACATCATGGTTGCTCTCTAGTAGAAATGCATTAATTAGATGATTCATGTGAACTGCAATACAAATCACATCACATGTATCCCGTAGAACTAGGAACCATGCATCTGGTCAGTCATGTTACCCAGCAACATGCTCGGTACCCATGACATTGGAACTTTGTTCAACCTTCACAGACATGACTGTCATAACATTAGAAACTCCAATAAGATATCCAATGCAAACCAAAATTACAAACATAAGTAGAAGACATAACATGAGAATCATCAATTAACTTCAATTAAAACAAAGTTTTAACCAATACTTTTCTACTCTTCAGCACGAAGCGTCACATGCACAGAGAGGGACATAATGGAAGAATCAGAGACATAGAGGCAGGGCCCAGAAAGATACCGTCTATTAAGAATTAGGACCACTATCGTTATATCTATGTCATGTGCTTCTCTTATTTCTTAACAAGGAATGACATGATGGCGACACTGCCCACTGACTAAAGAGACTACCATACTTTCCACTATGCTATAAAATAGAATAAGCCAAAGGAGAACAAATGAGTATTTTAGTCGAGCACTTGCTGCATGTAAATCCTGTATAAAAAACACAGCTAGCACCTACAATTAATTGCTTAATATAATGTTGGTAGAGCTGATTTTAAAAACCAAAACATTAAAATTGTCATATATTTCGTTCATGTAATGAGCTCACCGAGTAATAAGGGGCGGCAGAAACAACGTTGATGGGCTCGGAGGCGTTGGAGGGAGATAGAGCATAAAGTGCAGCCTGGAAGAGCTGGGTCGAGCCGGTACCGACAACGATGTACCGGTCCTCGGTAACAGCATTGCCTATGAGGTTGTGGAGGCGCCGGACCTCTTGACCGAACTCAGGCTCGAGAAACCAGCATACGTTGGTCACATCTGAGAAGTAGCTCATGGTTTGCCATGCCGGAATCACAATGCTACCTCGGTCCCCCATCCACCTCCAAAATGACTCAAACATGGTCGGGTCTCCACTGCATCAGAGTTTACATTAATTTGAATCACAGTCACCAGCTCAGCGTCCAGGAACAGTACAACAAAAGGCAAAGGTTCCGATTTCAGGACCAAATGCCGAGAATGCATCAAAAGTTCGAAAAGAATCAGGCAACTGAGAAACATAAAACATAAAAAGATCAGGAAAAAAAAACAAAAAAGAAGAAGCGCACAAGGAAAACTCCATCACCAACGGTAAGACATAGCATCATCGATTGAAATCTAAATTTTATTAACGCTTAGCAAATAAGTAACTAAATTTATGAAAACTGAATACTCTGATCAATGCCATAAAAACTAATTACTGGGAGAATCAGATGGTTGAGAAAAACATGTGACCGTTAGTAGAGCTACACTATCAATTCGAAAAATATCAATATCATGATTTGAGTAATCACTTTTACAGGTAAAAAGTATAGATAACTGCCTGAATCAACATGGTAACCGGTCAATCCATCTTATGAAAGTATCGTTTAGTGACTCTTGGATTTTTCTTTTTTTCTATTTTTTTTTCCTTTTGTAGGCCAGCGCCATAACTGCGCTCAACCGTCAGAAAGAGCTTCATTGATACCAACCTGGGAGAGACCCTAAGACGTGGGTCCCACCAATAGCCCTCGCCGCAGTGGTCCGATTTCGATTCTACGGTCGCGATAGTAAACAGTGAACAGGAATTTCACCTTCGACCCTCTTCCACCTCTCACAAGCACCCGCGAGACATCACACGCATTCGGAGCCAAGATCCCGTCACCGTCTCCTCACCTTCAGTAACGGGATACGAGTATACGACCAAAACAGCAAAAAAGAACGGAAGGAAAGGCGAGAGGGCGGTAACGGCACTCACTGGTCGAGATTAATGACGGAGTCCTTGGAGACGGGGCGCGTGCCGCTGGTCGCGCTGACGGCGATATCCTGCCCCGCGGGCATATCTTCCTTGTCCCGCACCATCGGCCGCGCCGCCGCGGCCATCGTCGACTCCTTCGCCGCTCCGGCTGCGCAAGTCCCCAGCCCTCCGCCGTGGTCCTTATATACAAACACCACGAGGACGACCACCAGGGTCAGGTTCAGAGCCAGGGACGCGACCATCGCGAGCCCCAAATTCGGCCCGGATTCCATCTCCCCTGGCTTGCCTTCCCTTCTTCGCCGTCTTCGTAACTCTTCTTCCCCGCAGAGGCGCCGCCTTTCCGATTCTAGCTGGATTTAGAGACGAAAGGATGTTTGGTAGTAAATGGGAGAGCATGCCACCGACCGACTCGTCGCTGGTCTCGAGCTTGGCCCGGTAGCGACGCTGGGCGCGCCGCCGGAACTCCCTGACACCGTTTCCGTTAGCTAGAGTCCTCCTCCTCGGTTCTGTTCCTCCCGAGATTTCGAGGACGCCCTCCTCGGCTTCCCCTGTTCGCGGGTCCGTTTCTCCTGAGACAGGTGGCTCTTGGAGTCGCGGAAGAGAGATTTGCAGAACTCCTCTGTTATTGTTCTTCTTTCTAGTAGGGGACGAGCTTGGAGTCCCCAAATTCTCTCCTTTTTTGAAAAACATAAAAGCCTTGCTTTCCTTCGTCTTCTTCCGCTGATCTATTTCGATACGGCTCTGGTTCTTCTGCCCGAGATCGCCTAAAACTCTCCCACAACTATCTTTCCTTCGCTCGAGTAGATTTTAACCAATCTCTTAGAAATCAGTCGAACGGAGGCACATTTCAAAATCCCGCCTTAAAATCCTTTTACACGGAGAAGAGGAAAAGGGGAACAGGAGAGGAGAACAGCTGCCTAAACCACCGATTCCCGATGCTTTTTTCGTGGGAGGGAGCGCTCCGACAGCGAGAGACATCCACCTCGCCCTACTCCGATCTTCGTGACTCCTTTATCCCACCCCACCTCCTCTCTGCCTTCAAGGGAGCTTCCCTTCTTAATATATATAAATAGAGATATATATATAAAAGAAGATACGGGAAAAAAAACTTTCAGAAGCACGAAAGACCCGGTTTGATGGAGCTAAAACGGCTTCCCGATCTCATATTCTCGTATTTGATTCCAGAATAAAGGCTGGGTGGCCGTATGCCTCCCTTAGTCTTGAAAAAAAAATAAAATAAAATAAAAAATTCATATACTCTTCCTCCTCTTTTTATTATTTTTTAATTGCTCATGCTATTTGTTTTAAATATTTAATAATTTAAAATATATCAGAATATATCACAGTGGAGGTGGAAAAGTGGGTTCGAGATAATTTTTAAAGTTCATGAGGAGAGAGACTGTAGCGAAAAGTAGGTGGATGAAAATAATTAATAATGATGATGAGAATCCAAACGCTATTTGTAAGGGTTCATCCATCAGATGTTGTTGATGAAAATGGAAGTCACTTTCTTTTGGCAGCTAAAGATGATCTGATGGACTAGGGCTTGCATCAGACCCGCCAAGGTTGGATGCACCGTGGAATAAAATCATATAGGACAGGCATCATAAAAAAAATATAAAATAAATTTTGAATTTTATTATGTTTATCTCATATCCATCTCAGAAAAATTTAAAATCAAAACTCCGATTAATAGAGTCATCAGACTAAAGATTAAAAAATATAATATTTTTTTATTTTATAAGATATTTTTATTGATACATATTATATGATCAAATGATGTATGCTAAATAAATTAATCATCAAGCAAAGCAATATCTATCTGTAAATTAATTGATACATGGCTTGCAGAATATAAAATTTATTATACAAAATGAACAAATAGATAATATATATTTAACAAATTAATCACCTAGTAATCCGATCTATACTTTCAAACAAAGAGATAAATAATTTCTAAAATATCATGCTTACTAGTACATGCTATATAGTCATGTAATATATATTTGTTGACTTCCTAATACATACTGCAATATTTTTTAATACAGACACAATAACAAGTCGATACATACCTCTAGATAAATGCATGTTCTGAAAATTATGTATTAATTTACTGGAAGATATGTATTAGATTAGTATTGAATATGTATCAAATAAATTTGTAGCATATATTAGGAAGTTGATAAATATATATCATCTGATAATATAATATATATTGATGAACATGATATTCCAAAATCTATATATTAATTTGTTTAAAGATGTATATTGAGCTGCAAAGTATATATCATTTGGTCAGACATGCACTGCATATTGGTGAACACCATGTTATGGAAACTACTAGCTTACAATCCCCATGCAATGCATGGTATGTGATTCTTTTAAAATAATATTTGATTTTATTTATCTTATGAAGATCCAATTTGAGGAAAATTGGAGGGGAAGTCCGATGCTGGTGTCAATGGGAAGGAAGATGACGGTGGGAGGTGGCAGCTATGAGAGTGAAGAGGAGGTGGGCATCCTGATAAGATGGAAGTTCACAACGCAAAGATCCGAAGAATATTTTCTCTTGGAGAACAACGAAAGATATTTTAAGTTAATTCTCCAATTCTTTCCAAACATCACCAATTAACTTACTGCAAAACATGATTAAAGAAGAAATAAAGTTTCAAAAAAAAAAGATCACATATGTGCAAAAAGATCTTATCCTTAAATTGTTTATCTTTCTTCAATTTTCATTGATTTTCCTATGTTCCCTTGTTTTTCACTATATTTTCCATCCTCAAGATTCCCTGCTGGGTGGCAAGGTTAGAGCAACCGCATCACCTTGGTCCGATCGATGTACAACGATGCATAGGCCTCCATGTCCATCTGCTCACCGCCCATCGCCACCTTGATCTGTTGCTACTACCACCGACCATCATCGCTGCCATTCAAGAACATCGCCTCATTACCCATTGGCCCCACAACCTCTTCCTCGTCACCATCCATCCTCATACCGCTTGCTACTTCGAGTTTTGAGCCTCAAATGGAGCTCCAACTGCAATTTTGCTAAACCCTAGTAAAATCGCACTAGGGGCCAGAAGGATCTCCTTTATTGTAGCAGCTAACTTATACTCCCCCGTCCTCCAAATGTCTCCCGTCGTAAACATGTATACAACCTGTGTATCACATACCACCAAAAGCTCCACGTGTCAAATGGAACGGAGGCTCTGCTAATACAGAAACCTCTATTTTAATATATATATATATATATATATATATATATATATGATATATCAATTTAAGTAGATGTATGTATTGACTTGCTAAATGGCTAATTTATTTAGTATATATTATCTAGTTATATTGTATATATCGATAAAAAATATATTTTAGAAAATGAATGAAAGAAAAGATATTGTTGACCGTAAAGTTTCGGATTGAGGTGAGTAGCTTGGTCTGTGGGAGTCTGAGGAGAAAGTTGGCGGTCGGTGGTGATCCAAAG
>KE507542.1:44658-56130 GCA_000441515.1 Elaeis oleifera
ACTGAAAAAAAAATTTCAAGAGATCACAACTGAACTCGAGTTGAGCCAATCTTACATATGACTGATGATGGGGTCTAATGAGTTCTCCATGACCTCCGTCAAGTTGGAACTCATGATAGAAGGATTAAATCATATAATAATTGTATTTAGGGGTTTATACTTTCATTCTACTGGGTTGCCACTACATACTGCTAGGTATCACTGATGGATTGTGGGACTCATCGGATGTCATTTTGATGATCGATGACCCTCGAAGGATAGAGTTGGAATTATTCCAATCCATCGAAAGAAGTTTTGATGATATTGTGATGGAGATCATAATATATCTTACTACTAAACAGAATAGAACCTATAGAGTCACACACAAAAGAAGTTCTTATCCGATCAGATGGTTGATCAATGATTATAAATCATTAAAAGATATAATCATCAATATGATTGATGATTAATCTTATATAATATTATAATTATATAATTTACTAAGTGTTAATAAATTATAGGAAGATTAATTAGCAATTTGATTGCTAACTAGCTCCATTTGATTGAGCAATGAGGTTCGGATCAAGTCTAATTGAATTGGATTTATTTTGACTTGGATTGGGTTTGATTGGATCAAGCCTAATTGTAAAAAAAATAATTTTTGACTTGATTAAGACTTGGGTTCAATTAATTTCTAATTATTTTAAGATTTGATTGAGTAGATTGGATTCCTAATTTGATTAGGTTCCATTATCTATTTGGGTCAAATCAAATATGATTTGATTTAAATCAAAATAAAAAATCCTAAAGTTTCATCTCCCTAGGACTCTCTCTCCCCTTGCACGCCTTAAGATTCCATGCCCATATATCTCATGCAAAAAGGGTTTTTAGCATGAGGATGTTTGCGTGAAAGTGAGGAGGGCACAGAGATAAGGGATGGGGTAGCACTCATGATGAGTCATCTATCTTATCTCCCAATCTCTTTCCTATTTTGAATTTGATTCAAATCAAGAGATGGAGATAAGATGAAAAGAGATCAAGAGATAAAGAAATTATTAGTGGTGCCAACTTCTTTTTGTGCACATTAAGAAAGGAGTGTGTGTGAGAAAGAATCAGATCTGATTTCTTTCTCATGCTACTCCTCCCTTCTTGGGGCAAATATTGGACACCCCTTCTTTGGTGTGTAATGGGTTGTGGCATCCCATTTAAACCCTAATATCCCTTGATCTCTATAAAAAAAGCTCCAATACTCGAATGCCTAGAGTATGAGAAATAGAAAAAAATTTGAGAGAAAAGTTCTGCTCAAAATTCGAGCCTCCTTCCTCCTTTTCTTCCTTCCATTCTTCTTAGTTATCAAGAGAGTCTGTAAGATCTGAGAAAGAACTAGATCAGCCATCAAAGAAGAGATCTTTGCAAGGAAGCTAGCACCATGAAAAGATCATCTCACCTTTGATTGGAATGAGTTTTCATATGGATACGTATGGAGGTCGGACACGTGCACGGCTAGAGGAACCATTCAGATCTACGATCATCGACTGTGGTGTAGTTCGACCCGTGCAAGATATTGATATTCTATCTCAATTTTAATTTTTAATTTTTAGATTATATGCATGTCTTAGATCTGGACACAGGTAGTATTAGATTTGATCTAAAGCATGTGGGGTTAAAGAAGTTTAACCTAGATCCGCTTTCACTGTTTAAAAATTATTTTGAAATATATGCATACAACCTTACCCATTTTCTATCAGTAGTATCAGAGCCAATATTTTTTAAGATATATATAATCTAATTTTCATGTTAGATCTAAAAATTTAAATAATTTAATATTAATTTTGTGCTAGTACAAGATTATACTAATATATGATTAATCTCCTATATTGAAAAGGTTATCCTAGCACAAGATTGATTAGTTTTGAGAACTATTTTCAAAACAGTTAAATCAATTTTTAAATTTAAAATAGATATATATGATATATCTTTATTCATATTAGATCTGAAATTAGAATGATTAAATATTCATATCGGACTGGTATAAGTTTGTCCTGATATAGGATTTACCTCCTATATTGAAAAAGTTATCCTAGTTTGATGCGAACTAATTTTGAAAATATTTTAAAGTATTTTAATCATTATTTTAGATCTGATTATGTATATATTTGATATGTATAATTTTAGTTTAGATGTAAAATTGATATGAATGTGATATATGTTTGTAGTTTAGATCCAAAACTTCATATATATGATATATGACATTAGATTTAGATCTAAAATAGTTTCAAGATCATAAGCCACTAATGCATACAATGAAACATAATCGAAAAATATTTTAGAATCTAAAATTATGTTATTGCATGTAGGTATGGGTTGAACAACTTAGGTCTAGTGATCAAACTACAATTAGGATCAATTGATTAGATCAGGCTAGAATCCATTATCGATTTTGAGCAGTTGATTGAATCTAATCAATGGTTAGTTAGGATTAGGTCAAAGGGGCTCCAATTCGAGTTTAGTTGTAGTTGATTGCATCAATTCATATTTTGATGTGAATTGATTGACTCAAGACCTAATTTGATTAGGTGGTTCTAGCCCGGGTCAATAGGTTAACCTGATCAATTATAATCGACTAATTTGATATCTAAGGCAAGTACCTAGATAGTGATTATTTAATTGATTTCATTATCTAACCTGGCTAATTTGTTGGTGTCTAAGAAAGTAACAGGGGACTCCCACTCATCTTAACTTATCTAATTATTTTGGGATATTATGTTTTGAATTAAGTTACTTATTGATACGAGTTCACCCATACTGACTAGATAGGTCAGACATGTGATTGTGCTGATCTGAACTTGATCAATTAGATATCAAATTTGATGACTTCAAAGAGACTTCAACCTAAATCTTCTCACTAAATATTAAGTCTAGCGGTCTTCCATCATTGTAGAGATGTGGGTGCCTTTCTGGCATTGATTATTCTCGACTGATTACAGTGGTTTAGTTGCATCAAAAGGTATAACCACTCTATTGACATTAGATATCTCAGGATAAAGATGAAGTTGGACTCAATAACTATTAGGTGAGAGATCTAATGATAGCTTTGCGCCCACTAGTGAACGGTGGGTCTGACTTAACTAAGAAATGTGCCAATAACTGTTAGGTGAGGCCACAAGACTTAGAGATCGAACCCACTGCATCTTGCTTAGTGAAGCAATGGATAAGATGTTATCCACTCATTGGTCTGTGCTCATCAATAATTGTTAGGTGAGATGTGTATAGATCAGTGGGATCGTACTACCCACTAGAAACCATCGCGTATAAATTTTATTTCTCCACTCGAGGAGTACGAGGATTCGAAAAATAGTGAGAGCCTTGTTTGTTTTAAAAATTTTAGAATAAATAATTAATAAGTATAAATATCTAACTAGAAACTGTTCTCCCTATAGATAATCATGTCGAGTGCCAATCCTTTAGTCCGAATCCTTGACACTAATAGGTTGACCAGGATAAACTATAAAGACTGGCTCAGGAACTTGAGAATTATTCTTAATTTCAAAAGCGAACCCATGTCCTAGACTAGAATGCACCTGTGTTACCAGCTCATCCATCTCTTGATCAATGAGCCACACTTGAGAAGTGGATGGATAAAGATAATAAGGCTAAGTGCTATATTCTAGCATCTATGTCCAATGATCTTCAGCATCAGTATGAAGACATGAGAACTGTCAAAGAGATGATGACTCACCTGCAAGAGTTGTATGGTGAGCAGAATCGCACAACTCACTTTAAGGTCTCCAAAGACTATTCAGAGTGAAGATGCGTGATGGACAGTCCGTCAATGATCATTGTTTGACAATGATCAAGGACATCGAAGAGCTTTAGAAGCTCGGGATGAACATGGATAAGGAATTATAGGTGGATTTGATCCTCCAGTCTCTTTTGTATGGTAGTTCATTATGAACTATCATATGAATAAAATTGATAGCACCTTACCTGAATTGCTGAACATGTTGATGATAGTTGAGAGCACCTTGAAAGGTTCAAAGGGTATGTTTTTGACTGTAGAGCGGACTTCCTTTAAGAGAAAATCTTCTTTCAAGAAAAAGAAGAAGCTTGCAAAGAAGCAAAAAATGAGGCCAAGCCCAAGAAGCAGGTTCTGAAGAAGCTCAATGACAAGAAAAATATTCACTGTAATGTCGAAGGCCACTGGTTAAGGAATTGTTCGGCCTATCTGGTGACTGTGAAGAATAGAAGAAGGATGGATCTTTTGAAGGTGCATCTGATATGCTCGTAATTGAAACTAATCTAACGATTTTTTCTTCTTCTAATTGGGTTCTAGATTCTGATTCAAATGCTCATTTATGCACTTCTATGCAGAATCTGGAAGATGTTAGAAGACTGAGGGAAGATGAGATCACTCTCTGGGTCAGCAATGGAGTAAGAATTGCTGCTGTGGCCGTCGGGACCTACCCTCTATGACTACCATTAAAATTAGTTTAATTTTAAAAGACTGCTATTATGTACCTATACTCAGTAGAAATTTAATTTCATACCTATGCTAGCACAGGATAACTATAATTTTCATATCCATAAAGATATGTGTGCAATTTTTTTTGAAATAAATTATTGCACATGCTTTCTTGATTGACGGTCTTTATCATTTGTATATGGATGTGAATATTAATATTAACGAGCAAACTGTGAATGCCATAGGGTCTCAGAGACTTAGAGATAGGATTAGCCAAAAATATTTATGGCACCTTAGGCTAGGCCATATAAGAGAGGACAAACTCAATAAACTAGAGAAAGATGGTCTTCTTGGACTATTGACTTTCGAGTCTTATCTAATTTGTGAGTCCTATCTTTAAGAAAAATGGCTAAGTTGCCTTTTATGAGATAAGGAGAAAGGGCCACTAAGATATTAGCCCTGGTGCATATTGATGTGTGTTGTCTATTTGATGTACAAGACAGAGGTGGCTATGTCTACATAACTTTTATCGATGATTATTCACGATATGATTTTGTGTGTTTGATGCATCATAAGTTTGAAACCTTTGAAAAGTTTATTAAATTTAGACATAAAATAGAAAAACAGACCGAAAAACCTATAAAGGTTCTTCGATCACATCAAGGAGAGAAATATCTTAGTGAAGAATTCTGATCCTATCTCAAGGATAATAGTATAATCTCATAGTGGGCATCTCCAGGGATGCCTTAGCTCAATAGGATATCTGAAAGGAGGAATCAAATCCTATTAGATATGGTCCGATCCATGATGAGCTTCATCGATCTTCCTATCTTTTTTGAGGAATGCATTACTTTTTACGGTTCATCTTTTGAATCAAATTCTCTCTAAATCCATTCTTACCACACCATATGAGTTATGGCATGATAAGAAGTCAACTCTTGGATATCTCAAGATTTAGAGATGTCCGACTCATGTCAAGCGACAGCAGGTAGACAAGTTAGAGGCTAAATCTTTTAGGACTCATTTTATGAGGTATCCTAAGGAATCATGTGATACTACTTCTATCTTCCTGAGGATCACAATGTGATTGTGAGCCATCATGCCGTCTTCTTGAAAAAAGAGTTTATTCAAAATGGAGGCAATGAGAGAAAGATTGAGCTCGAAGAGGTCTCTGAAGAGCATCGAGTCCAAAAATCTGAACCCAGTAGTGAGCCAGTAGATGTGGTGCCTCCTCTACCTCGTAGATCAAGTAAGGTCTCCCATCCTCCTGAAAGGTGCTTAGGTATTCTTACAGAGGATCTAGAGGCGTTCCTTGTGGGAGATAGGGACATTAGGAATGATCCCAAGACCTATAATAAGGTGATGTTAGATGTTGACTCCGAAAGATAGACGGAAGTAATGAAGTTAGAAATTGACTCCATGCATGCCAACCAGGTTTGGACCTTAGTAGATCTACCTGAAGGTATTGTACCTATTAGGTGTAAATGGATCTATAAAGAAAATTAGGTCGGATGGTCTGGTAGAGACCTATAAAGCAAGGCTAGTTGCGAAAGATTATAGTCAACATGAAGGTATTGATTATCAAAAATTTTTTTCGTCCGTGGCTATGCTGAAATCCATCCAGACTTTGCTTGCGATTGTAGCTTTTTATAATTATGAAATTTAGCAGATAGATGTGAAAACTGCCTTCCTAAATGGATATCTTGAGGAAGATATCTATATGGAGCAGTCTTTAAATTTACATCCAGTGATAGTGATTACAAGGTTTGCAAGCTGCAAAGATCCATATATGGACTCAAGCAAGTATCTTGAAGTTGGAATACTCGCTTTAATGATGTAATCAAAATGTTTGATTTCATCAAAAATGAGGAGCCATGTGTGTATAAAAAGATCAGTGGGAGTGCTATCATATTTTTCATATTATTCGTGGATGACATCCTCCTGATTGGAAAAGATATTTTCATACTGACATCGGTCAAAATATGGTTGTCAAAAGAATTCACCAGAAAAGATCTAGGAGAAGCTTCTTACATTCTTGGTATAAAGGTCTATAGGGATAAATCTAAGAGAATGATAGAACTCTCACAACGAATGTCCATAGAGGAGGTGCTGAAAAGGTTTAGCATGGAAAGCTCCAAGAGGGGTCTCTTGCCCTTAGATATGGCATTCATCTCTCCAAGAAGATGTGTCCTGACATAGTTGAGGAGATCTAGCATATGAGTAAAATTTCTTATGCTTCGGCAATAGGAGCTTCATGTATGCCATGTTATATACATGACCTGATATAGCCCTTATCATGAGTGTCACGAGTAGATATCAGACGAATCCAGGTGAAGAATACTGAATTGCTGTGAAGAACATCTTTAAGTACTTGAGAAGAACTAAGAATTTATTCTTGATCTTTGATGGAGGATCGAAGCTGAAAGTGGAGGGATACATCGATTCAGACTTCATGACTGATGTCAATGATAAAAAATCTACATCGAAATATATTTTCTTGTGTAATGGAGGATCGGAGATAGAAGTATTCCAAGCAGCCAGTCATTACAGATTCGACTATGGAAGCTGAGTACATCGCTGCCTTTGAAGTTGCTAAGAAAGCTTTCTGGTTTAAGAAGTTCATTATGAAACTGTGTGTGATACCATCAGATGTCATTGCACTGCACTACGATAACAACGGTACTATAGCCCTTGATAAGGAGCTCAGGTCTCACAAAAAATCCAAGCATATAGAGTGACGGTTCCACATCATATACGAATACCTCGAGAAAAAGTTTGTTGAGGTGTAGAGAGTTGACTCCACACAGAATGTAGTGGATCTACTGGCCAAGCCTCTCAGCCAATAGAAGATCGAAGCTCACGTTGAGAAGATGGATCTTAAATATATGGCCAATTGACTTTAGGTCAAGTGGGAGTTTGTTAGATGAGTGCCTTAGAAGTCAATTGTTAGCTTAGATATTTTATAATTTCAGGACTTAATTTATACTTATAATTTTTATTATTAATAATTTTTTAAATTTTTAATCATATTTATGTGTCCATGATTTGTCTTAAAAATTAACAAAGATGATTTCATATATTCTCAAGGTATTGAGAATTTGAAACACACATTATTAGTGATTAATTTTTAAATACTCTCGATCAAAGGATCGTCATGGAGGACTGTGATCAATCAATTTAAAATCAGTGCACGGATCATCTCCTTTCTAGGTAGATGAGTTTTGGATTTGCAGTGTAGGGACGCTGGGGTGAGAGTACAGGTGGTTGTTAGAGAATAACCTACATTGAGTGTGACTAATATGAAAAATTACTTGGATGTCTACTCACTCATTAGTGGTTGTCTCGATGCTACAGTGGTGTGAATGATCCTCTGACTTACGGTGTCATCGACTATTCACAGCGAGGCTACTGAGTTTGACTATACATTCTCTTGGTCCCTAGCCATTCGGATCTTTGCTGTATATATTGGCTACAGTAGGTTCATGTTCGCTGTTAGGAGTAGGATGTACCTAGATGAAATCTATCGATCTTGATAGAAAAGAAGAAGTCCTATGTGATTTGTTAGACTGAGTTCAGAAAGTCTTTGGCCAAAGCAAGTGTGAATACTGAAAAAGAGTTTCTAAGGGATTCACAAGTGAACTCAAGTCAGGCCAATCTTGCATATGACTGACGATGGGGTGTGACGAGTTCTCCATGACCTCCGTCAAGTTGGAACTAATGATAGATGGACTAAATCATATGATAACTACATCTAGGGGTTCATACTTTCATTTTGTTGGGTTGTCACTACATACTGTTAGGTATCACTGGTGGATTGTGGGACTCATCGGGTATCATTTTGATGATCGATGATCCTTGAAGGGTAGAGTTAGAATTGTTCCAACCCATCAAAAGGAGTTTCGATAATATTATGATGGAGATTATAGTATATCTTACTATCAGACAGAATAAAATTTATGGGGTCACACACAAAAGAGGTTCTTGTCCGATCAGATGGTTGATCAACAATTATGAATCGTTAAAAAGTACAATCATTAATATGATTGATGATTAACCTTATGCAAATATTGTAATTATATAATTCACTAAGTGTTAGTAATTATAAAAGATTAATTAGTAATTTGATTGCTAGCTGACTCAATTTGATTGAGCAATGAGGTTCGGATCAAGTTTAATTGAATTGGATTCATTTTGACTTGGATTGAGTTTGATTGGATCAAGCTTAATTGTGAAAGAATTAATTCTTGATTTGATCAAGATTTAGATTCAATTAATTTTAATTAGATTAGAATTTGATTGAGTAGATTGGGTTCCTAATTTGATTAGGTTCGTTATCTATTGGGTCAAACCAAATGTGATTTGGTTAAATCAAAGTTGGAAACCCTAGAGTCCCATCTCCCTAGAACTCTCTCTCCCCTTACATGCCCTAAGATTTCATGCCCATATATCTCACGCAAAAAGGGTTTTTAGCATGAGGATGTTTATGTGAAAGTGAGGAGGGTGCAAAGATAAGGGATGGGGCGGCACTCATGGTGAGTTATCTATCTTATCTCCTAATCTCTTTTCTATTTTGAATTTGATTCAAATCAAGAGATGGAGAAAAGATGGAAAGAGATCAAAGGATAAAAGAAATTATTAGTGGTGCCAACTTCTTTTTGTGCACATTAAGAAAGGAGGGTGCGTGAGAAAGAATCATAGCTAATTCTTTCTCATGCCACTCCTCCTATCTTGGCCCAAATTTTGGACGCCCTTCTTTGGCATGTAATGGGTTGTGGCATCCCAATTAAACCCTAATATCTCTTGATCCCTCTAAAAAAAGGCTTCAATACTCATGTGCCTAGAGTATGAGAAGTAGAGAAAAAATTTGAGATAAAAGTTTTGCTCAAAATTTGAGCCTCCTTCCTCCTTTTCTTCCTCCCGTTCTTCTTAGTTCTCAAGAGAGTTTGTGAGATTTGAGAAAGAACCAAATCGCCATCAAAGAGGAGATCTTTGTAAGGGGACTAGCACCTCGGGAACATCATCTCACCTCTGATTGAAACGAGTCCTCATATAGATACCTATGAAGGTCGGACATGTTCACGGCTAGAGGAACCGTTCAGATCTACGATCATCAACTGCAGTGTAGTTCAACCCGCATAAGATATTAAGATCCGATCTTAATTTAATTTTAATTTTCAGATTATATGCATATCTTAGATCTGGACATGAATAGTATTAGATTTGATTTAAAGCATGTAGGATTAAAGAGGTATAACCTAGATCTGCTTCTGTTGTTTAAAAATTATTTTAAAATCTATGCATGCAATCCTATCCATTTTCTAATAATAGATTAACATTATGACATTTCATAGATAAAATATCTTTTAAATATATTTTTTGATATTTTATGATATTTTGAATCAAAATTATGATATTTTATATTAAAATTATAATATCCTATATGTAAAATTTCTTTCGAAGGTAATTTTAATAATATTATTATATCCTAGATTATAATTATGACATTATAAGTTAATATTATATCATTCTGTAGATAAAATATCTTTCAAGTATATTATCTGATATTTTTTGATATCTTGGATCAAAATTATGATAATTTTTATTAAATTATGACATCCTATAGATAAAACATCTTTTAAAGATAGTTTTGATAATATTATAATATTTTAAATCATAATTATGATATTTTAGATCAATATTATTACATATTATAGGTAAGACACCTTTCAAGTATATTTTTTGATAATTTTATGATATCTTGTATCAAAATTATAGCATTCTAGGTTCAAATTATGACATCCTATAGGCAGAAAATATCCCTAAATGTAGGTTATGATATCTTGAATCAAACTATAATATTATAGGTTAAAATTATGATATTTTAGTTTGAAATTATGATATCCTATAGTAAAAATAGCTTTCAAAGTAAGAAGATGTCATAATTATGATATGCTAGGTTAAAATTATGATATTCTCGATTAAAATCATGACATTATATGGTATATCTTTAAAGAACCTTATATTTATATCTTTCATATATATTTTTTTGACTTCAAAGAACCTTCTGTACATCTTCTATAGAGATTTGTGTAAATGATCAGTTGGATGAGGCTTCATGTGATGTTTGTCTTGAGAATCTATTTTTTTCTAGTATACCGAATGCAAATAATGAGTTGGTAGAGTGTGAAGAAGAAGGAAGATCGGGATGTCATTCTTCATGACCACTATAGGGCCATTGATGGACCAAAAGACCATATTCCTAGTTTGTAGGATCTATGGTTTATGACAAGAAAAGGAGCGTAGGAGGAATGAGGGAGGAGAGGACCAAGGATCAAAACAATATATTATAAATTTCTTACTAAATGTCATAACTTATAAATCAGATATTTTAATTTCATCAATATATGAAATATACTATAATAGATAGTTGGAAAAATCTATTACTTTAATAAAATATGGTCTCAAATTTGAAATATATTACATGGACTGATCATAATTATATAATTCTTCTGCTTCGAAAAAGTTTTCTATACATTATTTCATAATTTTGATATAGCATATCATATTTTTATATATACTGTATTTAAAAATATTTTTTATATCAGGATATCATAATTCTATATTTGAAAATATTTTTTATGTCAAGATGTCATAATTTTAATCTATAATATCATAATTTTGATCTAAGATATCATAATTTTATATTCAAAATATTTATTATGTGGATAATATAATTTAACTTACAATATGATAATTTTGATCTAAAATATCATCATTATACATTCGATGATGCTTTTGTATCAGGATGTCATAATTTAACCTATAATATCATAATTTTGATCCAAGATATCATAATTTTATGTTCAAAGATATTTTATGTCAGAAAGTTATAATTAAAATTATAAATTATAATTTTGATTCATGATGTCATAATTCTGTGTTTGAAGATATTTTTATGTTGGATGTTATAATTTTAATTTATAATATCATAATTTTGATTCAAGATGTCATAATTTTATAATCTATAATAT